>APFE031079258.1:17401-27745 GCA_000404065.3 Pinus taeda | reverse complement strand
ACATCTAAGAGGAAAAACTAGAAAGAAAATAAGTCCATGGGTGTAATACCACTGGTCCTCACTGATGGGGACATTGACGAGATCAACAAGAGGTTTCAAGAGATCATCATAGAGACTTGGGACACAATTGATGATGGATATAGAGAGATCTTGGTTGAGGTAAGCAAGGGCATCATGTACCTGATGGCATTACAGTAAACAAAAAAAAATCCAGAACAAATAACTCCACCGCTATAGGTAGAGTGAAGAATAGAGACACAATTGGGTGTTAGAATTTTGTAGGTGCTAGCTAGGGCACTACAGTTCTACATACTGAAGCACAAAGAATGACCCAAAGCATGGAGGACTATCAACATGAATATTTTTGTGCTACACATGTAGGTGTTGCAGGAATTTCATCAAAGTTTAACAACTGAGATGCAGGAGCGGGAACAATGAACTTTAGTGTCGAAAATGTAGGTGGAAAAGGAGAAAGTTGCAGGAGCTAGCTCAGGTGGTTAAGTAAAGAGATGATGTATTTCAGTGACAACAAAATTTGGTAAAATCCATCGAAGTTTCTTGCAGCAGAGTCCCAGATGTGAAGGTCAGTGAAGAGGAAGCACCAGTAGAGAAGGTCGTGAAGCTCACCCTCACGATCAAGGAATTAAAAAATACATTGGAAAAGAAAAAAATTGAGTATGAAGTGTAGATCTCAGAGCTGCAAATAAGGTTGTAGCCAACCATTCCACTAGAAGTGTGGGAGCAGAGGCAAAAGGACTTCAAAGAAGTATTGAAAGGCATCTCTAACATAGTGGAAAACTGCAGGAAATTACTAAATGACATGATGAAAATTTGGACTTCACTGCAAGAGGATCCAAACATCTAGAAGATCGAGGAGGAATTAAAGTTGAAGCAGAAGAATCATGACGAGATCTTGGCAGCTGTGAAGACCCTACAAGTCTTAAAGAGGCTTTCCAGTATTATTGAAGGAAATAAACTCCAAATGTAGATAGATGATCTTCAAAGGAAGGAGAAAATTTTGCAAGCGAGGACTTATCTATGGTAGGATGACGCCCTCAAAAAACATTTAGGTAGAGGATGAAAATATCAAAGAGCTGAAGAAAAAGGAGACAAAATTAGGGTAGAAGGTTGTTGGCCCAACCCCAAAGGCATTGTGGGAGGAGGTGCATAGAGAGAAGAATTAAACGGTAGAGATAGTCTAGTAGTACAATGCTATCCACAATGGAACTACAATGAGAATCAAGGAAACTACAGCTGAGTGACTCGGGATGAGTCACGAGTGAGTCTTAGGGGCTTATTGGGTGCAGCCCAACTTGGTCCAAGTTTTGATCAAAGGCTCTGCAATTTGAGGAGTGGAGCTGGTGAAGTTCTATTCATCACGCAACGTTTAGGGGATTTGTGCTGGGTTAAATCCCCTTATTTTGTAATGCGTATTAGGTATTAGTCCATTGTTTTTTTGGACCCATGGTATGTGGACTATGGTCTTGTATTAAAGAAATATCTGTAAAAAGGATGTAATGCTTTTTTGATAAGTTAAGAGGCATAGATTGAATCCATAAATTGACCATATTTTCTATCTTGGGTCTTTATTTTTAGGAAGGCTCCATAACTGAGTTCATAGAGGCCTTGGAAGAGTCTGCAACTGAGTGTGCAAACCACCTACAACTATGTGCATAGGTAAGAGAAGTTTATGTATTCGAAATCCTTATTAATAAAGAATCATTTTTGGCAAATTATTATGTATCTTTCGGTGTTCATTATCTATTGTTATATATATCATCATGTATTCTTTTTACTAAATTATCTGAAAGAATTCATGTTATACCATGCTTTTTTATGTTCATGAGTTAAGTATTAATTTGTGAAGTTAATCATCAACTTGAAGTTATTTTTGTAGGTGAAGTTGTATAAAGATATAAAACATAATTGAACACATGGGTGCCATAGTGCAGATATCCCTCTGGCTACAGAAACCTGGTTCTACAACCTCCCATAAGCACTTCGAGTGAGGCTATGACCTGCTTGTAGTTCATTTCTAAAAGGGCCAATGGATGAGGATTTTGTTGGTGTGCAACACACCTTGAACATGGGTCAAGAACCCTTAAACCAACAAGCCTTGAGTCTGATATTCAAAAGTTTGTGGTGGAATGTTCTTTTTTCCAATAGGATAAAGTTAAGACAATTAAGACCCTGGTTATGTTACAACCTTTATCCCTTCCAAGTCAACATTGGGGGGAGGTATCAATGGATTTTATCCTAGGTTTACCCAAGTCCGAAGGAAAGAGTGGCATCATGCTTGTAGTTAATAGAATTATCAAGTATGCACACATTTGTGCATTATCTCATCCATTTAAAGTCAGTACAGTTACTATTAAATTCATGGAATCAATTTAAAAGATACATGTAAACAAAAAGATTATTGTAAATGACAGAGATCCCATTTTCAGTAGAAATTTTTGAACGAAATTGTTTTCTTGTCTTGGTACTCAATTAGCTCATATCTTATCTTATCGTCCTCAATTTGATGGGAAAATTGAGATAGTGAACAAATGTTTGGAATAATGTCTTCATTACTTTGTATATGATAAAAAAACACAATGGGTCAAGTGGTTACATCTCACTGCATAATGGTATAACACTTCCTTCCATAGTATAGCAAAAATGACCCCAATTATGGCACTTTATGGATATCATCCACCATCCATCACATCATATTTACGAGAAAATTCTAAGGTTCAAGTAGTGTAAGATCACATCGAGCACCAAAAAAAAGTTCTCGAACTCTTAAAGTATAACCTCACTTTGGTGCAAAATTGAATGAAACAATAGGCAGATCAATATCGCAAATGAAATAAATTTTGATGTAGGCAAGTGGGTATTTTTACAAAAACAACCATACAAATAAATGTCCCTCAAGCAAGCTAAGAAGGATAATAAATTATTACGAAGGTAATATGGTCCTTAAAAAGTATTGCAAAAGATTGGTTGTATGGCATACAAATCGGAGCTTCATGCATCTTCTCAAGTGCACCCAGTTTTCCATATTTCACTCTTAAACAAGGTTATAGGTGATAAGGTCCTAGTTTAAACCATATTTCCAAAACTTGATAAAGAAGGAACTATCATTTAGAACCTGAAGCAGTCATGGAAACAAGAACCAAACAACTATGAAATCGATCAATTTCTGAGATCTCATCAAGTGGAAGAACATACCTACTAAATATTTCAGATGGGAATATGATGATTTTATATATAAACATGAAGAACTAGTCAAGCATTGAGGGGAAGTCTTTTTTGAAAGAGAGGGGCTTGTTAGGTCCCTATTAATACTAATGTAGCCCCTTATTGTTATTGTTAGTGTATCCCCCTTATTGTTATTTTTGTTCCCATGTCATCCCCATAGTGTTATTATTATGCCCCATAGAAGACCACTATTTTGATTGTTGTGCCCTTACATTATCATTGTTATGTATGCTCTGATTATATTGTTACCCCTCAGACTCCTATATATTGAAAGGAGGTCTTGTTATTTGTGTCATTCAAGAATTGTTAATTTTATGTGATGTAAAGGAGGTTTCCCCCTCGAAGAGGCTAATTTTGAAGGCTTTGATATATATATTATATGATTTGGTTGCATAACGTTAGTGATTTTCCCAATCATATCTTTCTAATTCCCTTCACTGCCTCCATGGGCTAAGAAATATCTTCTTTATAGTTTTTGAATATAACATGAATATCATTATGAGAATCTTTTGATTCTCATGTGATCTTAAAATAAGAATAAATTTGAGTAATTCATAACATCTTCAATGGTAAGGATAAAGATAGAACAAATTCCGTTAACTATAATGAACTTTGTAGAAAATATCAATTGCTCAAGCTATATAATCCATGAATATCTTTTGGTGATTTTGTTGGCTTTGAATTTATTTGCTCCTATATTTGGCCCACATGAAAAATTAAAAAATAACAACACGCCCAAAGAAAATCATTCATGTATCAATAACACTTATCAGAGCCTTTGTCCAAATTGATAAAGGAAATGAAAAGTGAAATCATGTAACAACAACTTCAACGGACCACTTAAACTTGAAACACCCCATATGTCAGCTTTATAATAACAATTTCCTAAGAGAGTAATTTTTGTGACAAATTATAAGCAAAATAAGACTAAGAAAGCAACATATGGAAAAATAACATACTTAGGTGAATACTTGTTATTATAGTGGTGAAATGTGGTCTTTTTGGTAAAAAAAGGGAGAAAAATGAATATGAAAATGGGTGGATAAAGGTAGTAATTCCATGGCCCAATTCCTACTCCGCACAACCATTCTAATAATTTTTTTCTATCTAGGAGTACTTCATCCTTTGAAAGTATTTCCACTCCATAAATTTCTTCATCTTCTTTCAGGATGATATATCCAGTTACTATGTGCATATCAAACAAAAAAAGGAAGACTTGATTAAATTTAAGAAATTGCATGTTCTCACATATTCTTGTACAATCCCTTTGTAAGTGTGGAAGTGATTCTTTTCACTCCATTTTCTAGGCACGTATCTCTTCTCCCACAGACCCTTCAATTCACACAATTAATGGGTCCATTCACCTATTCTCCAACATATTGAAATATATAAAGGTTTAATATGAAAAAAAAAATAAATGAAATAAGCAAAAAACCCACTAGAAGTACTTGTCATAGTGTTAGTGTCAATGTCAGTGTTAGAGCACTCACCAATGAAACAATGTTTCAAACTCAAATACTTCATTTTAATGCTGAATTCATTTATCTTAAGTTATGTTCAATCCATTCTTGTGTGCAAAAAACTTATTCTAATGGCTCAATAATTTAATTATCCCTCTGTGCAGACTAATACAATAGGACTCCTTTCCCAAAATGGGATTTTGATTTCCCATAATAGCATATATTGATTCTCCATTTGATGTCTTGTTGATCATTCCTGAATCCAGATGCAATATATTTTCCTAAACAATTCTTTGACCTCTCCATTGGCAAGGTCAAATGGTCCATCTTTATATTGAGATATATTCTTCAAAATGTGAATTTCTAGCAAGGTACATAAACAAGCTAATCTATCATGATAATATGGATGGAGTGCAACATAAATTGTGTATGAGGATTGAAACAAAAAGTGTTTGCAGAAAGTGCTTGTGTGGAGCAAGGAACACAAACACCTCTACATGGGCTTCCTTCGCACACTCTTTCTCCATACACTGAAATCTCTAGTATTTATGTGTGAAGAGGAAATATTACTATTAATTTCTTCACATAATCATCACACACTAAAAATCTAAAAGCTTTAGACATATATATTGGACAATATTTATATTTGTAAATGAAACTTTTAATTTTTATATGTAAAATCCTTCAAATTTGTTAAATGCTTAAATTTTGTAATCAATTGGTTTAAATGTGTAAATAAATCCTTAAATCAAAAGAGTTTAAATTTGTCAATATTTAATTTTATATAGTTTATATTTGTGCTTGGTTATAGCTTCATGCATGTATTTGTGTGTGTACTTCCGGTAGTTGGTCATGATTATTCCATTTAGTAGCCTCAAGAAAACACACAACTCTTATAATGTTAATTATAATTGCAATGTTCAATCTCAAAAATTGTTAGTGTGAAATCTATGTAGAATAGTAAAATTTCACAATTTGATTTTCAAATTTATCTCTTTTCATAGCT
The DNA here is from genome assembly GCA_000404065.3 of Pinus taeda. Taxonomy (NCBI): domain Eukaryota; kingdom Viridiplantae; phylum Streptophyta; class Pinopsida; order Pinales; family Pinaceae; genus Pinus; species Pinus taeda. The sequence continues at coordinate 22,036 of APFE031079258.1, read as the reverse complement.
TATGTTATTTTAATAATTAATATTACCCTATATTTGTTATGTCGGTGTCTTGTGTAGAAGCTTTCTCATTGCAAAAAATGTGGAGGAGTACATAAATCTCTCTATACTATGAAAGATCTCCACACTCCACATTTAAAAATGAAAACAAAAACATGTTCCATTTTACCCCTTCTAACCAAAAACATGAGATATGGATTATATATATATATAATATATATATAAAAGGAGTGAGAAGTTTTGCATGCATAATTGTCAAATTGGACATTGATGTTTCTTGTCAAAAGTTTTACACAAGTTAATATATCAAAATCATTTATATATAAATACCATCATTTGTACCTTTTGCAGTGTTTGATTTCATTGAAATTAATTCTCCAAATGTATCATTATAATTCCATTGACAATAAATTTATTAAAATTGGCCTTTCTAGAATTATGCCTATCAAATTTCAAAACAGAATATGTAAAGCTTACCGTTTCTAAAAATATTATAAATGTTTTGAAATGATTAGTAATTTGCGAGAAATTTATTTGGATAAGAATTGCGAAAAATTACCATTGTGGAAGGGGCTAAATTGATTCTGATCATTCAATATGTGTCGCCATTGTTGTATATTACCCCATGGTTAGTTGTCCCCATAAATCTAGATTCTTGCTCTTGTGCATTGTCAAGAATAAAGTCCCAACTTGGGATAACCTGCAAAAAATGAAAAAACATGGCCCTCGTTGGTGTGCCCTGTGAAAATCCTCTAAAGAAATCTCTAATCGTCTCTTCCTGTCCTAATCCTTTGTCTCTAAAACTTGGGAACATTTCTTAAAGGTTGTTGGTAACGCCTCAAATTGGTCTAGGAACTCTATGGAGATTGTTTGGTAAAACTGGTGCACACATACTTCTAATCCTCAATATCGAAATCTTCCCTCGATTATCTATTCAGGGATCATTCTTCAGACCCATATGTTACAGTTATATAGTGTGCCTCTATTTATCAGTTGGTCCCTCACAACACTCCTGCTACTCCCTCTCAGAATATTTAGTTTGAAACCATCATAACTGATATTCCGTGGCCTTATGTTGATGGGTTTTCTAATTCCCACAAACTCTGTGGGGCAGTGATCGTCATACATTTGAATGATCAAAAAATCATTAATGATTTTGTGGGTATTGGGGCGGGTTCGAAAAACTTTGCTGAATTGTTTACCTTGAAAATTCTTTTATGTTGGCTAAGGCAGATGGGGGTGCTTTCTGCTAAGGTTTTTGGTGACTCTTTGAATGTGATCAACTGGGAAAATAATGTGCAGCGCTGTCAAAATCTTACTCTAATGCCTATATTAGATGAAATTTTATTTCTTAAATGAACTTTTGATGATTTATCATTTTGTCACATTTACAGGAAGAGGAAATGGCAACAGATTATCTCTCTGAAAAACCTTTATAGCAAGTTTTGGACTCTTAACTTACTCAGAAAATGGGTGGGTCACAGTTTCTGATCGGGCTCCTTACTTATAAATTCCTTATATGGTTACTTAGCTTTTGGGGTTTTACTCTATCGGGCCCTTTGGGGGCTATTTATGGATATTTTGGCATGTTATTGACTATGTATATTATTTTCTCATTTATGGACTTGTCATGGACAATTTTTGGTATATTTTGGATATTGGTGTGGGTTGTTTTCTCTGATTGTTCAAAGAGGCCTGATCCCTCATTTTTCTCTATTTTTTATGGTTACCTATGGTGATACTTCTATTTTGAGAAAGTGTATTATTCACTTTCCTGATTATGATGTTGATTTCACTTACTGTGTATGTTGATTTCACGGGTTGTTCATGAATGCTTCATTGCATATACTTTGTAACTTTTTATTCACTTAATAAAAAGTGCAATTTTTTCTATGGAAAAGAAACTACCCCATGGTCATCATACATTGGAGAACAATAAAACTATTGTTGTAAACATAATTTTTTTTAAAAGCTACCTTTTAGCTTAATGTGAACTAGTAGAAATGATACCAAATCAAGATAGGAAATTGGATCATAAATACAATTAATTGTCTACACTTATTCTACATCTAATATACACAGAAACCAAACTTTTCATGCTAGAAACTGTAATAAACCAAAACTATTACTTAATTATTTATGTGTAGTATTATGCAAAACAAAAGTGTGTGGAAGAACTATGTAGAAGGAGAATTCATGAAAAAATGTGGAACATTGCAAAGCAAAATTTACATTGTTTTCTTCACATATATGTTATCCTGCACAACAATTCTTCCTCAGATGATTGAAAACATGCTTCATTTAATATTTCATAATATGTCTTCAATTCACAAATGTTAAATCACTAATGCACTTAATATTTGAAAAATGTCAATACGAAGGTGTTGAGCCCCAAAACTACCTCCCTTCCAAGCATTTTCTTAAACCCTTTCTCTTCTATTTTCCCATGTGAGTGCATCCTAAGCTATCAAAGGTTGTTACATGTTGATTTCAGGAGTTTATTTAAGTGATTTCAAAATTATATCATTGTGTGTGCTATTTGATCTAGGTTTTTTTTATTAGCTACAAAATGTAGCCACTTTCCGCAGCTAACTGGCAATTCTGTAGCCATTTCCATTGTTTTATAGGTTACAAGTGTCAGGAGGAGGAATGAGACACATGGGTAGCTCAGGAATTATCCATACATGGATGAGGTCCTATTCATTTAGCCAGATTCAGAAGGAAAGGTCCTGATCAAAGGGAGGTCAACGAAGAATTCTATGCCAGCTAGAACTTTGTTCTTGCACGTAAAAGAAGCCCAAAACCGTTTCTAAACTCATGGATTCATTTTTGCCACCTGCATGCCATCTACATAACGCAATCCAACATCCACCTCACATAGATTTATTTCTCATGGTAACCATGAGGCTGAATCCTTGGATTTTGACCTATTCACGTGTCTATCATTGAAGAAATTCCTCTGGGATACAGTTATCCATTTTCTCTATAAATACCAGCGTTTACAAGACAGATAAGACGTTCTAAATATTTTTGTTATAGTGTTATTTTGATGTTCTGTAACCGAGAGACACATTACTCTATTTTTCATAATACAAACACTGTTTTCACATGTCTGTTTAAGCATATTTTGAGGTAACAATGTGCTACTCTGAAGCTGTGCAGAGGGCCCCTGCATAGATGAGGTCCTTCTTTTGTTTTTGTATAGTTTTCATGTATATTTTCTCTCATTCGAATTGTATATTTCTCATTTTTTGCTTATGATCTTAATCCTTCTAACCTTGTATATGTTTTTGCAGCTTGTAATATTTCTTACTAACATTCATAGCTGCATTTTAGAATAGGTCTTTAACTCTGGTTATTCTTGAGTGTCTTAGTGTAATTTTTGCATCAAGTGGTGTTATTAAGACTTACTTCCTCTACTGAAACTCAATTTTCAATTTCAGTTGTTTATGCTTTTACTTCATGAGATTTATTTACTGTTCAAGATAGTTTAGATGTTAGTTCTTTCATGCTATATGATGATATTTCTGGAGCCTTTAGCTTAACCCCGTTTTAGAAGTTAATTGGCGAAATATTTTGATTATAGATGAAGTAATTGGCTTTGCTTTCATTAGTGTGCAATTAGATAATTTAGATGTCATTTCTTTCATGCCATATGATGATATTTTTAGAGCCTTTAGCTTAACCCCGTTTTAGAATTTAATTGGCGAAATGTTGTGATTATGGATGAAATCATTAACTAATCATTAGTTTCCAGTTTCTTTAATTTTTGGTTTAAGTCGCAGTAGTTTATTAGATTTCAATTTTGCAATTACGATGAATAGCAGAGATAGTAATCTCATTTTCAGTACTTCATTTTTAGTTTGGTTTATATAGATGCATATTCATACTCTCATTCAAGTTTTGATTTTGTAGACAACATGTTTTAAGAACACCTAAGTTCAAAGTTTGGAAATTATCACAAGAAGTAAGAGGATAAGCCTTGTCTTCAACTCTACATCCTCAGTTGATATTTAAAAAGTATACTTAAACTTTTGCTTTAATAGCAGATTAGGATTTCCATTGCATTAAACTACTTTAGGAGACCAACAAAACAAAACCCCAAAACAAGATAAAACTAAAAATAGTGAGGTAACAAAATGGTTGTCTAGCACATACAGTGCACTACACTTCATCAGCTTACGACTCCCGGATTGATAACTTATGTAGCAGTTTAGGACATACTACATTGACTAAACATTTTGGTCCGATTTCTAGGGAAGTGTAACTAGGTAGTCTATCTCTTACATTCAAAAAAAAATGTGGGGGCGGAATTAATAATTTCTTGAGTATGCTCTCCTCTTGCACCTAGTGTGATATGGATGTAGGTTTTAACCCCGTACAAAAATTACCTGCATACGAATTCTAAATCACAAGAAAAATAAAAATGCGAGAGCATAACACATAAAACACATATACACAGAGATTTCCCACTGGATCTCAAAACCGAGACTACCAGCTTGATTTTTCATTAGTTTCCTTTCAATGTTACAACACATATTTATACATGCCGAAGCATCAAATACCATGGACCGAAAACCATCGCGTCCAATACCATGGACCGAAAACCATCGCGTCCAAAAAACATGTGCGAAAATC
>APFE031079258.1:0-14249 GCA_000404065.3 Pinus taeda | reverse complement strand
AATATATCCATGTATTCCTTTGAGAATTCATCTATAAATGATACATAGTACATAAAATTAACCAGTGATGGAACTTTCACAGGTCCAAACACATCACTGTGCACAAGCTCTAATATTTGTTTCGTCCTCTTACCACCAGAGGGGAAACTCACCTGATTCTGCTTGCCATATACACAATTTTCACAGAAATCAAAATCCAGAGAGCTATTACTCATATATTCTACCATACCTTTACCATGAAGTATTTGAAGGCCCTTCTCTCCAATATGTCCAAGCCTTTCATGCCACAACATGGTCTTCTTTCCAGAGACCACTAGATTTTCTGCTCCATTTTCAGGAACCATAGAACTATTGCACCCGTCAACAACAGTGCTACCTTGCATCTTGTACAGAGTTCCAATCCGAACTCCCCGGATCAATACCAGTGCTCCTCGAACCATCTTGCAGGTATCCTTCTCGAACACTGTCTTTACACCTACATCGTCCAACTTGCTTACAGAAATCAAATTTCTGGCCAACGCAGGAATATGCAGAACACCCGGAAGGGTTCTAACCCTTCCACCTTGCAACTTCAACTTTACTTTTCCGCGACCAATGATTCTAGCCTTCCTATCATCTCCTAAGAAGGCATCACCACCATCGTATTTCTCATACTCGCAGAACCACTCTCTATGGGGAGTGAAGTGAAAGGATGCACCTGAGTCAATCAACCATGCCTCATGATCTACAGGTGTACTTGAAGAAGCCAAGTACACATCCCCACCTTCATCTGAGGTGGTTTTCGCCTCTGCAGAAGGAGCATCATCAGATCCCTTTCCTTTATCAGGAGCTTTAGATTTACAATCCCTTCTGAACTGCCCTTCCTTTCCGCATTTCCAGCACACCACCTTTATAGGTTTTCCTGGAGATTTAGATCTCCCTCTAGATTTAGATCTCCCACTCGATGACTTATTTTTGTTTCTGTTTTGGGACCGTCCTCGTACAGACAAGGCATCACATTCTGGTTGTCCATATTTTTCCGTCTCATCTCCTCTGCTAGCAAGGCTGAGACTATTTCATCAAACTGCAAAACAGTTGCATTGTTACCTATTGCAATAACCAGACTATCCCATGAATCTGGTAGAGAACACAACAGACTGATGCACTTATCTTCATCTGAAATTTTAATATCAACAGATGATAATTGACTTACCACAGTGTTAAACGCATTCAGATGCTCTGTCACCGAGTCTCCATCTTTCATCCTCAGGTTATACAGCTTTTTCCGCAAGAACATTTTATTCACCAGAGACTTAGATTGGTACAAACTTGTCCCATAAAGCCTTCGCCGTAGCTTCCCCTGATACATTCAACAATACTGAATCTGAGACACACAATCGTATTGTGCTCTTTGCCTTCCGATCCAACTTCTTCCATTCTTCATTCGTCACTCCCGTTGGTTTAGTACCCGGATCTACCGCGATCCACTGATCTTTATCCACCAACAGATCCTCCATCTTGAGTTTCCACAACTCAAAACTTTGACCACTGAACTTCTCAATCTCTATCTTTCCGCTGCTCGCCATCTTCTTTCACCACCAGAATCGATCTTGCAGATCTCCCACTGAACAGGGTCTACCATAGGCCTGAACGAAACCCCTCAGCAACAAAGGTGTCCCCTTGAAGCCAAAATAGCTCTGATACCAAATGTAGGTTTTAACCCCGTACAGAAATTACCTGCATACAAATTCTAAATCACGGGAAAAATAAAAATGCGAGATCATAACACATAAAACACATATACACAGAGATTTCCCACTGGATCTCAAAACCAAGACAGCTTGATTTTTCATTATGTTCCTTTCAATGTTACAATACATATTTATACATGCCGGAGCATCCAATACCATGGACTGAAAACCATCGTGTCCAAAACCATGGACCGAAAACCATCGCGTCCAAAAAACATGTGCGAAAATCATGCACAAAACCATAGGTGGGTCCGCCCAACCTAACATAAGGTCCAAAACCAAAATTTTCTAGGGCGCCTCCCCGAACCCCATAAAGTGGGGTTACGGGTGCCCCTCAAACCCCTTGTTAACTATGTGGAAAGAATATAACACAACCCAACACTGGAGGATCAGAAAAAGAATTATTACCACAATAATTTCTTGAGTATGCTGTCCTCTTGCACTTAGTGTGATTTGGAGGATCAGAAAAAGAATTATTAGCACAATTAAAATCACCAAAAACAAAAAATGACATGCATAGAGAAAGAGATTGTATGGGAAGGTTTATAGCTAGGGGATAAAGTTCGATTTTTACAACTCCAACTACTTCAAGGAATAGAAAAGATACACGTCCATCCCAGACTCATACTTCCAGCCTTAGGATTCCTGGAATTCAAGGGGTAGCAACTAAATTAGAAGATTCTCCCACTCCATCCACTAAATCTGACCTAGGAGAAGAACCCTTCTTCACCTCCATAGGGGAGCCTATTTTAGTTGAAGAAGTAGAATTACCTAGAGAAGAAGAGGAGGTAGAAACTCTCTCTCATTAGCCATTAATAGAAGATCTAGAAGATTTTGAGGAAACTATCATGGTAGAGGAAGAGAAAGATGGATAATTTTCACTATTTGGAGGAGGGTTAGAGGCAGAGATGGAGGAACTAATGGATGAGGTAGAGGTAACAATGGAGGAGGTAGAGGAAATAGGGAAGAAGGAAATTCATTTGGATTCTCTATAGTAAATGAAGAGACCCACACAACAATGAAAAACATTTCACCATCTTTCCTCCCAAACTTTTATGGATTGCGAGGTGAGGATCCTAAAACATTTCTATTTGAGTTTGAAGTCTTATGCCCAACCTATTTCTATCTACAAGACTCTCAAAAACTCAAATTATTCCCTTCAGCATTGAAAGGGGCTACTCTGAAATGGTTTATGGGATTAGTCACTCAATGTATTAAGACTTGGAATGATATGAGGTAGACATTTTTGGATAGATACTTGGATTATTGCATGCCTACAAATCATAAGGATGAGGTATTCAAAATGATGCCAAAAGAAGATGAGAAATTAGAGGATTTGCTTTAGAGGTTTCAATACAACTTAAATAGGGGAAAGATGAACAATTTAGATGAGGAAGCCTTGAAATCCCTTTTATTGAAAGCCATTAGAGATGAATGGATAGATATTTTAAACATGATGGGGAAGCAATACATCTCTCAACTTCCATTAAGTGACATAGCATAACTATGTGTCCATCTCTCAAGAGGAAAATCTAAAACTGGAAAAGGGCCTGGAGATCATTCTCTTATTAGAGCAAACAAATCTGCAACTGGGATAGTAAGTAGGGCATAAATTGGCAATATGCTTGATGAGTTCAAAATTGACATTCTAGGGAGCCTTAATGAACATCTAGACACACTCAAAATTCAAAACAAGTAGAAAACAGAAGCTGATGCCTTAGCCATATTTTGACCAAAATGTAGAAAGAAACATGCTCTAAGAGAATGTCCCTTAGATGCAAAAGCTGTAGAAACATTTATGATTTTCTTGGAAAGTCATGAGACCAAGGATTGTCCTTCAATCCCAAGTCTTAAAGCTATCTTTTAGGAGGAAGTAGTTCCAAATTCTGTAGAACCTCTTTTCTTTATTTCAAGAAGACCTTGGCAAGGGAAACAAAATCAAGGATTTAACAATGCAATGAATTTTCAGCCCTCATCAAATTGGAATTCTTGGCAACAACCTTGGCCTCAACCTCAAAATCAGTATCAATCTCAATCATGGGTATAAGGGGTACAAAATCCATATGAGATATTTGCTCAATATTATCAATATCCTCCATCTTACCAAAGCTATCCTCCCCCACAAAACCAACAACAAAATCCACAACCACAACTTCCAAATCAAAGCCCTCACCTTTCATTGCCATTTCCACAACAACAACCTCCTCAACAAAATCAAAATCCTCAACTCTTGCTTCCATTTCAACAGAAGCCAAATCAACTACTAGCCCAACCATTACCAAATCCCAACAACAAAAACCATTAGAATGCTTACATTGTAGAAGGACAACCATTTCCTACCTACATGATTGTTCCTCTAGATCTTAATGATGTTCAACTTAGATCTGGTAGGATTTTAGGAAAAGAAAAACCTTCTATATATATTCAAGAGTAATATGCTTCTGAGGACGATTCTATGAAAGTCAATAAAAGTTTTGAAGAAGCATCCCTTCAAAACCCAACCATTCAAAAAGAAAAACAAAAAGAGCCAATCCACACAACTCCTGTAGTTGAGCAACCTATATCTACAACCACACCTCCTTTTCCTGAGAGATTACAAATTAACAAGGGGGTGGAAAAACAAATCTTGTTGCCTAACTATGATTTCCTAGATGAATTAAAGAATGTCTGTATCAAGATTCCCTTTCTACAAGCCATTACAAAAATTCCTATTCTAGAAAAAACAATAAACACCAGGTAAGAAACCAAGAGACACAAAAAGAATCCACCTGGTAGGAAAAATAGTAGATATCATGATGGGAAAGATTACCATGCAGAAATATGTGGATCCAGGAAGTCCAATTGTCAAGACACACATAAATGGAATGGAAATTCCAAATACATTGATTGACTTAGGGGTTGTGATAAACATTATGAGTAGACAGGCTATGGAACAAATTAAACTTCCTAATCTTCTTTTCACACCTACCTTATTGCAACTTGCAGATAGATCAGCAATCAAACCAGATGGTGTATTAGGAGATATTTTGATATTTTTGGATTCTTGTGAATATCCAGTGGATTTCATGATTTTGACTCCCAAGAATAATCTAGGAGGACACCCACTCATCTTAGGAAGACCTTGGCTAGCGACATCTGATGCTTTTATTAGTTGTAGATATGGTGAAATGTACATATCTGATGGTAGTTCAACAAAGAAATTTACTTTGTATCCTCTAGCAAATGCAATTACAGAAGTAGGAGACAATGAATGGGTCGATGATGAAGATGCTATACAACCTATCTTTACTCTCTCTGAAGTTAGTGAGGATAGTCAAATCCTAGACACATTAGAAAATTTTGAAACATATTCAGAATATGATCACACACAACTTTAGTTAGATTCTGATATTGAATATTTTTCATCCAGACAAATGTCTCTCTGCTCTATGAAAGAGTTTGGCAGTTCTGCAATTGAAATTTTTCCAGGTAGAACATTGAATATCAACAAAAACTTGAGAAAGTTACAACAAGAAGAGCTAACCAAAATCTTACAAAAACATTCTGCTGCATTTGCATGGGAGTATACTGATATGAAGGGTATTGACCCTAAGACTTGCATCCATCATATCTATATTAAGGAAAACAGTAGACCAATCAAACAACCTCAGAGAAGGATGAATCAATATCTTAGGGAGATTGTGAAAGAAGAGCTCCAAAAATTACTCAATGTAAACTTCATTTACCCAATTTCAGATAGCCAATAGGTTTGTCCCTTGGTGATAGTGCCCAAAAAGAATGGTAAATGGAGGGTTTGCATTGATTATAGGGAATTGAATAAAGAAACCTTGAAGGATCACTTTCCTTTACCCTTTATAGATCAATTATTAGATACATTAGCAGGAAAAAAGTACTTTTCATTCTTGGATGGTTTTAGTGGTTATAATAAAATTCAGGTAGCACCTGAAGATTAGGATAAAACCACATTTATTTGTCCATGGGGAAATTTTGCTTACTGAGTGCTTCCTTTTGGATTATGTAATGCACCTGCAACATTCCAAAGAGCAGTACTAGGAATTTTTTCCGATCTAATCCATGATTGTGTAGAGGTATATATGGATGATTTTGTAGTCTATGGTAATACATTTGAAGAAGCATTGGAAAATTTGGAAAAATTCCTTAAAATATGTAAAGAAACAAACTTTTCATTAAGCCATGAAAAACGCTTTATGAAATTTACTGAAGGTATTGTTTTGGGACATCATATTTCAGGGGATGGGATTAAAGTAGACAAATCCAAAGTTGAAGTCATCTCCAAGTAACCTATTCCAAATTGTCAAAAATATGTTAGAAGTTTTCTAGGATCTACTAGATATTATAGAAGATTTATGGAAAACTTTACCGAAATAGCATCTCCACTCTTCTAACTACTTACAAAAGACTGTGAATTCAAGTGGAATCCTGATTACCAATCAACATTTGAAGCCTTGAAAACAAGAATATCTGAAGCACCTATCTTAAGTGGACCGAATTGGAAACTTCCTTTCCATATTTCTACCAATGAATCAGATATAGCTCTAGGAGCTGTACTGGGACAAAAGTCTTTATTCCTTATGCCATTTACTATACAAGTAAAAGTTTGACTCCCACTGAGTTAAATTATACTGTGACTAAAAAAGAGTTCTTAGTTGTTGTTCATGCAATTAATAAGTTCGGACATTATTCATACTGATCATTCTGCAATTAGATATTTGATGAAAAAACCTATTACTAATGGCAGAGTTACAAGATGGCTCTTAATTTTACAGGAATTTAATATTACTGTGTTAGATAGACCTGGGAAATGAAATACAGTTGCCAATTTCTTCTCTAGGATTCTGAATATCAAAGAAGACTCTCTTGTAGAGGATAAGTTTCCTTGCTTTGCAGATATGGCTAACTATTTGGTTACAAGGAAACTACCTCCACATTTATTTCCTAGAGAAAGAAGAAATATTATTAAGGATAGTTCAAGATATTCATGGATTTCTAACGAATTGTATAAAACAGGGCCAAACTTTATGATCAGAAGATGTGTCAAGGAAGACGAAATGCCTGATATTTTCAAAGTATGTCATGATAAACTATGCAGTGGACACTTTGCTGACAAGAGGATAACTTATAAAATCCTTTCTTTAGGATATTATTGGTCATCCCTCTTCAAATATGAAAAACAATATGTCAAAACGTGTGACAGCTGCCAAAGGGTAGGGAAACCTACCCCCTCAAATGAGATGCCATTACAAACTCAGGTACTCATTGAACCCTTTGAAAAGTGGGCTTTAGAATTTATTGGACCTATTAATCCTCCATCCAAGAAGAAAAAGTAGATATTGGTATGTACTGATTATGTCACTAAATGGGTAGAAGCCAAAGCATTATTTTCTGCTAATGAAAATACAATAGTTAATTTTCTTTATGAGGATATTTTTACTCGCTTTGGTGTTCCAAGGGAAATTGTGACAGATCAGGGAACTCAATTCACATATAAAATGATGGAGAAACTTATGGAAGAGTACAAGGTCAAGCATAGGAAATCCACTCCTTATCATGCACAAGAAAATGGTCAAGTGGAGTCCACAAATAAAGTAATTGAAGGAATCGTTACCAAGACTATGCATCTACATAGAAGAGATTCGGTAGAAAGGCTTCTTGAAGCCTTATGGACCTACAAAACTACATGGAGGAACACAACGAGACACATTCCTTATGAACTTGTTTATGGGAAGGAAGTTCTGCTCCCCATTGAGTTCCAAGTTAAAAGATTCAAGATGGCAGCTCAGTTGGGAATGGATCTATCAGAAGCTCAAAACCATAGAATGGAGTAGTTGAATGAACGAGATGAGATCAGACAAGAAGCAATTCAAAAAACTGATCTAGTTCAGTAGCAGAGAGCTAAGTGGCATGACAAATACATCATGGAAAAAAGGTTTCAAGAAGGAGATTGGGCATTGCTATTTGATTCAAAGTTCAAAGATTTTTAAGGTAAATTTCATACTCATTGGCTTGGGCCATATGAGATTGAAAAAGTTTTTAGCAATGGAGCAGTAAGAATCAGAATAATTGATGAGCACCAAACCCTCTCCTTATGAATGGTCATAGATTGAAGATCTATTAGAAGCCAATCTCAAAGGAGGAATTTATCAAAATCTTTCAAGATACCTCTGCAATGAGGCTGGTGAAGAAGAATCATCCTTCTCCACCAGCCTAGTCTTTGTTTTTTCATCATCATCTGAAAAATAATAATAATAATAATAATAATAATAATGTATAAGCTTGAAAACCATTAGAATTCTTATATAGAAAATATAGGGCGAAAATTAGAAGATTCTAATGCCCTATATTTTCCAAAAAAATCTCTCATTTCACTCATAGGTTGTTTCATTCCATTTCATTTCATTTTGCTCCATCTCACCACCATACACCATCAATAAAATTTCTTTCAGTTTTCTTCATATTCACTTTTCCATGTCTCATCCATCCAGTAATTTTCCATTTCCATTCATTTGCCAAGTTATATTTGATTACAATGTTACATTCTGCAACTTTTCACGAGTGACACTTTGCCTCCACACTTACACACCAGGTTTTAAGGTCTTCGGTTCATTTTTCGTTTACACAAGTTTCTACTCCGTAAACCCTCTTTCATCTCATGCTCAGTATTCTTCCCATTTCATAACCATTGACTTTCTCCATGGTCTTCTTCCATATCACTGTTTTGCTCCCGTAAGACTGTCATTCACATGGTGCTTTCACAGTGAAAAAAAGGAATGGGTCTTTTTGTGAGAACAGAGCTCGAAGGAGTTAAATTCATGGAAGGATACTCGCAGCTTAAGGGAACATTGAAGAAGGCTAGATGGTTGAAATTCATCAAGAAGTTTAAAGGCCATCTCAAGGAGGTTACAAAAACATTTTCCAGATCTTTCAATGGTGCAGAAGTTGAAATTGGTGACATAAAATTTCCAGTGACAGAATCATCAAATGCAGTAGCCACAGAACTTACACAAGAGGGAGAGAGATGGTTTAAAAACAAGGATTTTGATGAAAAATTCTAGATGATCATTCTTCGTAATCCAGGTATGGACATATCAATCTTTAAATGAGGAATTCCTATTTCAGCCTTAAAGGATAAGTGGAGTAGTATGCTTTTAATCATTCAGAAATTCATTACATGTGAGGGCACGTATGGCTCCATGTATATGTATCACATCAAATTATTAATGAATTTATTGGAGAATGAAACTATCAACCTCCCTTACCTCTTATTGAAAAGTTTAAGAAAAATGTCTGCTACTATTCAAAAGAACATAGATGATGTAGAACCCCATCTCTACCATCATGGCCTCATCAAGATCTTTATTGAAAATCATTTGAAAGAGAGGGAAGATACATGGGAAAATTTCCTAGTTAGGAACTTTTTCCAATACCCTCCTCAAGTTCCTAAGCAGAGTTCAGCAAAGAGAAGTAGGAGGAAAAGAACAACTTTAACAATCTTAGATACTCCTACTAGTGTGACAAAGGAAAAAAATGAAGAAGAATTGCCTTCTGAAACATTAATTGAAATTATGAAACAAACAAAACAGAAAGGAAAGAGGAAAATTGAATACATTTACCAGACTCCTGGGCCTTCTTAAGAGGAAGAATAAGTGCTTTCTAAAATATTACAACAATCAACTAAAGCAAAACAAAAAGGAAAGGAGAAAAAGGTCATAGAAAAAGGAGATATAAGCTCACAAGGTCTAAGACAAAGCTCTAGATTAAAGGGCAAGTTGAGGAAAAAAGAAATCAAAGTAGCTCAATTCATAGACATGGGGGGTGAAAATCCAGATCAATCACCATAAAGCACTCCATTTGATCAAATTCCATAGTATTCTCCTTCTCCTCAGTTAGACTTTGAAACTAGTCCAAGGAAAACAACTCCAGAAATTGATCAATCCCTACAGCAGATATATGATTTCATTGAATCATTGGAACAACAGAAAACTATAGCAGATCAAGGAACTTCATGCAATCAGCCAGGTACAACTCAAGAAACTTTGACTCAATCATTGAAGCAAGAAATTTATGAGCTAGAAGTCTTAAACAAACATATCCAAAGGAAGAATGAAACCTTAATTGAGCAAAACAAATTGGAAAAATTTATCCATGAGAATACCATGCTACATTTAGGATTATGGCATAAGAAAAATAGAAAACTAATGAAGAAGAATAGGAGGTTGAGTAGAGCCCTCATCAATCTCAAGTACAAATGTCTTATGATGAAACCTAGAATGGCAATGACAGCAAGAAAGAAGAAGAAGAGGTTGGATGTCTTAGCAGAAGTTTCAAGAAGATCCATTGAAGGGAGGATTGTTACAATTTTAGTTGCATGAGGACATGCAACATCTTCATAGTGGGGGTATGTTGAGCCCCAAAACTACCTCTCTTCCAAGCATTTTATTAAACCCTTTCTCTTCTATTTTCCCATGTCAGTGCATCCCAAGCTATCAAAAGTTGTTACATGTTGCTTTCAGGAGTGTATTTGAGTGATTTTCAAATTATATCATTGTGTGTGCTATTTGATCTAGGTTTTGTTTATCAACTACGGAATGTAGCCACTTTCCATAGCTAATTGGAAATTTCGCAGCCATTTCCATTGTTTTATAGGTTATAGGCGTCAGGAGGAGGAATGAGACACATGGGCAGCTCAGGAATTGTCTACACATGGATGAGGTCCTATTCACTTAGCCAGATTCAGAAGGAAAGGTCTTGGTCAAAGGGAGGTCAATGAAGAATTCTAAGCAAACTAGAACTCTGTTCTTGCATGTAAAAGAAGCCCGAAGTCATTCCTGAACTTGTGGATTCATTTTTTCCACCTGCATGCCATCTACATAACGCAATCCAACATCCAACTCGCATAGATTTACTGCTCATGGAAACTGGGAGGCTGAATCCTCTAATTTTGACCTGTTCATGTGTCTATTGTTGAAGAAATTCCTCTGAGATACAGTTATCCATTTTCTTTATAAATACCAACATTTGCAACGCAGATAGGAAATTCTAAATATTGTGGTTATAGTGTTATTTTGCTGTTCTATAACCAAGAGACACATTACTCTATTTTTCATAATGAAAACTCTATTTTCACATGTCTGTTTGAGTGTATTTTGAAGTAACAGTATGCTAGTCCAAAGCTGTGCAGAGGGCCCCTGTGTAGCTAAGGTCCTTCTTTTGTTTTTGTATAGTTTTCATGTATATTTTCTCTCATTCTAATTGTATATTTCTCATGTTTTTCCTATGATCTTAATCCTTCTAACATTGTATATGTTTTTGCAGCTTGTCATATTTCTTACTAACATTCATAGGTGCATTTCAGAATAGGTCTTTAAGTTTGGTTATGCTCGAGCTTATTAGTGTAATTTTTGCATCAAGTGGTGTTATTGAGACTTACTTCCTCTGCTGAAACTCAGTTTTCAATTTTATTTTTTTATGCTTTTACTTTATGAGGTTTGTTTACTGTTCAAGATAGTTTAGATATCAGTTCTTTCATGCTATATGATGATATTTTTGGAGCCTTTAGCTTAACCCTGTTTTAGAAATTAATTGGCAAAATATTGTGATTATAGATGAAGTAATTGGCTTTGCTTTCATTAGTATGCAATTAGATAATTTAGATGTCATTTCCTTCATGCCATATGATGATATTTCTAGAGCCTTTAGCTTAACCCCCTCTTAGAAGTTAATTGGCGAAATGTTGTGATTATGGATGAAATCAATGACTAATCATTATTTTTGAGTTTCTTTACTTTTTGGTTTAAGTTGTAACAGTTTATTAGATTTCAATTTTGCAATTAGGATGAATAGCAGAGATAGTAATCTCATTTTTAGTACTTCATTTTTAGTTTGGTTTATATAGCTGCATATTCACACTCTCATTCAAGTTTTGATTTTGTCTACAACGTGTTTTAAGATCTCTGAAGTTCAAAGTTTGGAAATTATCACAAGAAGCAAGAGGATAAGCCTTATCTTCAAATCTACATCAACACTTGATATTTAAAAACTATTCTGAAACTTTTGCTTTAAAAACAAATTAGGATTTCCATTGCATTAAACTACTTTAGGATACCAAAAAAAAAAATCTCCAAAACAAGATAAAAATGAAAATAGTGAGGTAAGAAAAGGGTTGTCTAGCACATACAGTGAACTACACTTCATCAGTTTACGACTCCCAAATTGATAACTTATGTAGCAATTTAGGACATACTAAATTGACTAACCAGAAGGCTCACTCACTTTATTTGTTAGGATATTTCGACACATAGGAAATAGTTAAGTTCAACTTGGTCTAGTATAGAGTTAGGTATAGAGTTAGGTAAAGTGTGTTTCTTTACCGTTGTACATTTTGTAACTTACAATCCGACGGTCACGATATGTAGTGATCCAACGGTTCACTCTCTCCTCGGTATTACCGACACTTGATCCGTGGCTTGACACCCGATTGGTCCATGAGTTCTATTTAAAGCGCATGGAGGGTCATTGTTCGGGTAATCTGTCTATGAGAGAAAGCTTATGTAAATTTTCATTCTTTGATTAATAAATTGCCTGAAGTGGCCACGTTGGCTCAGGCCGTGGACTGTTTCCCTCTTTGAGGGTTTTAACCACGTCAAAAATACTGGTGTATTGATTTGAGATCTGGTTGTGAGCGGTGTCCTTTTGGTGTTCTTTATGAGGAACTTACCCTGTAAATTCCTACATGGTATCAGAGCTATTTGAGGGCCGCGTCCGTTGGTGATCCAAATCTGAAGCCGGTAGAACTGCATGCAGCTTTCGTTTCCTAGATCTATTGTTTCTGACTACTTTCGGGCTAAGAGGACTGCTCTGTTGTGTTTAGAGCATCTGTTCCAGTGAGGAACCCCTTTCATTTCACGCGAAAAGGTTTCTGGTAGCCCTATCTGCGTCATTTTTAAGATCTGGAGGTATACAGTATTTATCTGCAGTTTACTATTATTTTCTCTCTGGTTATTTCGGTTTCTGTTTATTTAGCCTTTTTTTATTACCGAATCTATACCTTTCATTCTGCGTATGCTCTTTGCCCTGCGACTCTGTGCGATCAGGGCAAATCAGAAACAGAAAGGAAATTTTTTTTCTCTCATGCGTATGCTCTTTTCCCTGCACCTTAGTGTGATCTTGGAAAATCAGAAACATTAAGAAAAATGTTTAGTTTTTGGCTAAAGCTAACTTTGAGCCGTAAGGTTCATTTTTCTTTACATATTCGTGTTGGGTTTTGTGTTTTTGTTTTGTAGGAAAAAAGAGCTTTCTCAAGGCCTGCCCCCCCCTCTCTCTCTCTCTCTCTCTCTCAAATTTTTTTGTATAGCTCAATTGGTTCAAAGCTATTTTAAGAGAGTAGAGGTCTTGGCTTCAAATCTCCATTTTGTGGGGGCGTTTTTTTTCATTCCCGCACATTCGCGCACTTTGCCGGCGACTTCAACATTTTTTTTCAAAAAGCCATAACTTCTTCATCCGGAATCTTTTTTCAGAGCCGTTTTTTTTAAAACAGCCTAATTTTTCGAGATCTATTCATTGGAACACTTACTTTCAGCATCTTCAGCTTCAGTTTTTTTTAAAATGGAAAGTCCATGCCAAGTCATTCTTGACATCACTAACTACTTCCAATGGATATCCTACATGGAAGATTTACTTAGAAGTAAAGGTCTCTACAGAATAGCCACAGACCAAGAGATGAAGACAAGGTTGCAAAATGGGAAAATAGACAAGATCAAGCACGTGGTTTGATAGGGATGTCTATTTCTCCTGATCTTAGATTCCATATTGCAGAACTTGATACTCCTCATGAAGCATTGGAACAAATCACTAAAATTTTTGGGATTAAAAATGAAATTAGAGCCCATCAACTTGAAAATGAGTTGCTTACATTGGATCCTAATAATTTTTCTTGCATTGAAGATTTCTTGTCCAAATTCAAGACCCTTAGATATCTCTTGGAAGGTGTTAAGGTTAAGAAAGAAGATAGTAACCTTATTTATTCCATCCTTACTAAGTTGGGACCAGCCTTCTCTGTGTTTGTTTCCACCTTCCATTCTACAAGGGAAGCTTTCATTTGTCAAGGACATGACTACAAGCCCCCTCCTTTGATTCTTTTTGTGATTCTTTAATAAGAGAACAAGAAAAACTCTTACACCTTGTTCTTCTTAATCTTGGAAACTCTTCCAAGAAAGCGTTAGCCGCCCAGCAGCAACCAAATTTAAAGAATCCTAAGAAGTCATATCCTAAAAGAATGGTCTTAAACCAAACAAGGGTCCTAAGCAAACTCAGTCTCAAAATGAAAGATCATTTCAGCAAAATGATAAGACCAATAAAAACAAATGGAAGAAGACTGATAGACCTTGTAACTTTTGTAATCGAGATGGCCACTTAGAATCTAAATGCTTTAAGAAGATGGAAGCCTTGGAAGCCACAATGAAGAAACATAACATCCATGTGGAGCATTCTTCTACTTCAACT
>APFE031079241.1:0-14954 GCA_000404065.3 Pinus taeda | reverse complement strand
TATTACTAACTACTTGTGGTCCCTTACATGATATGGGTTAACCACCTTATTTATTACTATGACCCATCCCATTATTATATTATTACCTTGGGTACCTCCCTTGGTACCCCATATTATCCCCCCTAGGTATATAACAGTTTTAAAATTTACACTAAAAAATTTACACTTTACCACCCAGGGGATGGGTGGTATCACCGCCCGTACTAGGACGCATGTCGACTACCCGCGCTGCTCGCGCCTCCCCAGTCCAAAACCACTTTAGCCCATAAGCGGTGCGGGGCAAAAAACTTACCGCCCTCCCACTGACCCCTCGCGACATCACTACCATGTCACCATCCATATTTCCATGAAATGACAAGACGTCACATCCTGATGACGTCATCTAACCAAAAATGCTAAAAAGCCCGCGAAAGCCAAATTTTGTTAAAAACTCCATAAACTGTCATTTTCACCAATTTTTACTGCAAGCACTGCTGCATGCGAATTACGTCTAGTTTATTTCAAATCAAGTCCAACTCCGCCACCCAGCCAGCACTCCAGCATCCTGCTCCACAGTTTGTTGGTCAACCTACAGTTGCACTGTTTTCCTCTGTATACCTAGGTATTTACCCTTTTTTACCAATAACCCAGCAAATTGCATTTTTTCTCTGTAAATTTTACCCAAGGAGCTAAATTCAAGTTAAGTTTGGTCTGTAATTCTCAGAGAAAGGCCCCAGAACTGCTATTTAGACTAGTTTTTTCACAAAAACCCAACCTCCAGTTTGAAAACACAAGAACCAAACATGGAAGCTCCCGCAGCCCTCAATGTTGCTCCCTTGAATGCACCTCATAAAGTCTAGGATTACTTGTCCTTGGCTGACAAATATTTTCAAATTCAAGACATAACTACTTCTGTCAACCATCTTCAAACCTTCTGCCAAATCAGGGACAACCATGCAAATAACTCTGATGTTTTTGGAATTTGGGAATCCAACCTACCCAGATATTTCTTTCCCTCTATCCATGTCTTCCCAGACATAATTCACCAATGATGTGCCAACTATGACCCTTTCCGGAGAGTGGTTATGTGTCCTTCTGAAACCAGTAGGTCTCCTTTTCAAACTATCCTTTTTTACATAACTGCCGAATCCAATAATGAGATGATACATTTCCATCCCACTGAGCCCCCCGCCCGTCTTTCCATGGGACTTTTAGTCTACCAAGCTTCTAAATTGTCCAATTCAGAGATAACCCAGGTTGCTAAAACGTTCATGCTACCAGAGTGTCAGCCTACAGACCCACCTCCTTATCTATAAGTCTTGTTCACTAAAACAGGACAGCTTATTGTTGACATGATAGCCCTAGTTTTGGGATTCAATACTAGTGAATATGTTGATGACATCACCTTATCTATGTTGTCAATTTTTACTCCAGGACAGCCCCCTGCTGTCAAATATGACTATGCCACCTTCATTTCCAACAAAATCCATGACCAATTTATAAATTTGGAGAGAGAAGGAGTCTTCAAGTATTTATCTTTCATATACCACCTGCTACTATACTATCATCCAGATAGCTTTCCATTTCACATTAGGAAATTGGATTCAAAGGGAAACAGGAGGTCTGTAATTTTTTGGAGCTTAGTCTTCCATAAAATCTATGAGGGTCCTTACACCTACTGTGAATTTATTGACTTATTTATTCACCCAACATCCACTCTGTTGATAGGACAACCCCTTCCTAGGCTCACTGGTGACATGAAGAAGATACTACAGCTTTCCAAACAGTACAAAATAGGTGACTGGTACTTCTACCAGAATCACACAGTAATCAAAATATATGGATGTGAGTTGAGCCCTTTCAGATTACCTAGATATGTGCCCATGAGACTATTTGCACTGGAATATTTCAGACAACTTATCAATGCAGACTTAACCCATTTTTGTAGTGCAAAGAAAAAGGCTCAGCTGAGAATAAAAAACCAGTTGGGCCCTTTTATCATCTATAAGAGGGAGGCATGGGAAGAGGCTAATAAGATATTAGGGAAACAACTTAAATTGAAGAAAAGTTTTTGGTGGGTGCCTTATGACCCAAATAGCTTTATAAGTGACAAAAAAGTAAGAAATAGGTTGTTAGTCTATATACATCATAGAATCCCTAAAATAGAATAGTTTTCTAATCAAAATGATTGGGTAGAGGGCACATTAGTGGAACACATTAATGAGCAGGAAAAGATGGAGATGGCTATGAAAGACCTTGAAAAAGCCCTTGACCTGGACTCTTTTGGACAAGTATCTTTCAGACTGCCACAACAAACAGGAGCTAGTACATCCTCTGCTGGAACTTCTCAACAGCCTATACAAGAGGTCAGCACACCAGTTACAGGGATGGTGAAGGGCAAGGAAGTGGTGGACACATAATAGCCTGAGATGGAAGATCAGCAGGGACAAATTCCTCCTGTTCAAACTAAAGCGATAGAGATTCCTACATTGCAGACTCTTATAAACGAGGAAAAGGGTAAAAAGAGGGACAGGGAAGAGGGCACACATATAAGTGGGCCTATAGAGCAACCAGGGGCAAAAAGGAAGAGGTTGAACCCTCTATCAGAAGATGAATTTATTGAGGAAAACACAGGAAGTCTTCGAGGGGAGAAGACAGTCAGTCAGGAAACATCCCCAGTAGTGGAAACATCAACTAGCTCGCACGGGCAGGAGCTAGAGAGGCAACATAGTGTGGAAGTTTCATCCACCAGGCCATAAAGCAAGCAGGCCTCTGATATCAAAAGAACATTCACAAAGATAAAAGCAAGGAATGACCCACTCAGAATACAGATTTACAATCAATACCTCAAGATGGCCCCCACTAACCAGCAAAGGTTGATGTTTGCTTATGACATCAAAGAGGGAAAAATGATCATGAGTTACTTCAAGCCCAAGGTTCAACAGCCACAGTCTGCAGCTGACTATATTAGGAAAAATTTGGAGGTATTGGCCAAAGAAATTCATCCTATGTACTAGATTGAGCTTCATAAACAAACTGGAGAGATGGTTTACTCCACGCTGGCAGATAAAGCAATGCTGGCTCACAAATTGCAAAACTCATTAAAAAACACCTCTTCTCAGCTAGATTTAGAGAAAGCCTCTTCTCTAGCCAAGGATAACAGGATAAAATCTTTGGAGGATATCATTATTGAGCTGGGCCATGATCCTAAAGATGCCAAAGGCATTAAGGCACTAATAAAGAAGAAAGAAGAGGACATTGCTGCCCTCAGAAAACAGCAGAAAATGCCTCTTACCATGCATCCACAGACTGCAGAAGTTGTGTTGCAGAAGTTAGAAGAAGACATGATGGACCTGCTTATGAGGCTTAATGGGAGATTGGGTGAGATAAAGCAGGCACTTGAGAAAGCTCTAAAGGAAAAGTAGGGAGAGTCAACCTCCCAGCCACCTGAAGGAGTCCCTATAGGCACAACTGCCCCCTCCACATCTGAAATAGCATTGCCTCCCACTGTTCCAGCAACCACAACACAAATCATTATCAGTACATTAGCAACAGTAACAACAACAGCACCAGGCAACAGTACTACCATGACAACAGAGGAATTAATAAAAGCCATGGAGGAATTGAAACTCCAAGTATCTTAATTGAAATTGGTCAAGGAGCAATTGGCAAAACTAGAAAAAAGCTATGAAAAATCCAAGATGACCGTGGCAGAAAAGACAAGGGAGGTTAAGGCATTAGAGAACAAGGTGAGAGCATTGGAAAATAATCTCTCTTTAGATAAGCCTCTAGGGGAAATCAAAGGAATTTTGTGGGCCAACATCAATCAATACCTTAGCAATGTGTGGAGATCTATCCAAGTTAGTTATGAACATATTGATTTAATAGCAGCAGCCCAAGTGGAGATTCAAAAAACCAGAGCTTTATTGGGACACATGCCTAAACAAACTAACAGGATAATACATTTTTTGAATACCAAGACCAATGAAGAACTAGCAGCATTGGACATCAGAGACAGGACATGCACCATTCTGCATATCAAGAAAGTTCTAACCATGAGAACTCTAATGCAAAATTTGGAAAGGAGATACCAGGACATGCAGGTGGAGATTGATTCTTTTACAGAAAGATTTACAATTTTGCATGAAAAGGGTTTTCCAAGTCCATTGGGAAGTAATGAACGCCTGATGAGACATGTAGAGTACACACAAAAGTTGAATAAATATGTTGTTGATCAAGTAAATGCATCATCAAGTACTTCAGCAGAGAATGCACTGACATCTGGCCAAACCCTTTTTGACAAATTGGAGAATTTATTTTCCATTGAGCATGAGGTGAAATATCTGTTCACCATCCCACCTAATTTCTTCAGGTACACAGAGACTGATGAGACTTTGAGAAAGCTGCAGAAACATAAGTTACTAGAAGAGCAGTGGTGGCAAAGTATGCTGGAAATCCCGTAGACATTTTTTTGGTATCTTTGGTGAATTGAATGTTTTGCACCATTTACCATAAGGTAAGTAAACAGAAATAAATGAATATCGTATGAATTATAGAGTATCAAATCAGAATTAAAGACACCCGAGAAAGCCGGAGTGGCCAACACATAATATCAGTGGAAAACAGCTGAAGACCGACTTACAAGGGCTACAGCCAGCACATCTGACCAAGCGGAGCAGCCAGCACAACATCATTTATTTCTTCATTAATTTCTTCCCTGTTTTCAAGACTACGTGTCTCCATCTCTTGTAAAAGAAATATCTCATCACTAGATATTATCTTTGTCAGATATTTTGTAGACATATTTTGTATAAATACTTCCCCATTCAAAGTATTTGGGGTTGGTGATGCATTTCTTAGACTGCGTTGTAATACTAAAATTTTCTAAATATAAAAATTGTTGGAATCCATTGTTGCTAGACTCTCTGGATGCAGAAGTGATAGAAAAGGACTTGTTACAGAATTCTTGAATCAAACTATGGATCAATGAGTATCCTTATATCTCCTGTTTATAGTTTTATTGTCTGTTATGTCATCTATGTTTCATGGTCTGAATAATAAAGAGAAATATTAACTCAGAATTTGTTTAACTGCACTCTGTTTTCAGTCTTTGTTATTCTCTGTGTTTTCTTCAGAATTAAGTATAAACGGTGAATTCTTAATTGCTCATGTTTCCCTTGATTCTATCATTTTGATTAGTTTCTAAGGAATTCTTAACTGCTTCTTAGTAGTAATCATTCACTTTCCCTTTATCTATATGATGAAGGATTCTTAATTTCCCTTCATCCATTAGAGTCCATTCCATCTGATTTTAGCCTTTAAAATTGTTTCATGTTTGCTTACCTTACTCTGTAGTGCCATCCTCTATTACGAAACCATATCCAGCAATCCATCTTCATAGACTTCATTAGCCCAATGGATTGGACTTCTCAGGTTTATACCTCTCTTTCACTGAATCTCACCATCCAAAAATCAAACAAAACCCCTGAACATCATAACTAGCCTAACATATTTCAAAACAAAGTTAAATCATAAAGAGAGAGCCCTCTCTGGGTGCAAGTTGGCTAGAATCTATGTCTAAAAGATTGGTCTGTGGTTACCTCGGCAGTATTCCCTTTCTTACAACTTTCTTAGGGAACAACATGAGTGATAACACATTCTACTGGCCCATTCATTCCACAGCTCTCTATACAACCTAGAATCTTGTTTCCACCTATAGACACTCCCACTTCACCCATAGGCCCTTCAAGTTTACTTATAGATACTTCCATCTCCCCTATACACACAACTACCCCTTATATCTCAATTTCTATTATAGAAACCCCTTCATCCACTATTAATATTTCAGTTTCATTTGTAGATATTCCAACTTCAACTGTTAATATTCCAAATTCCTTTGTTAGTACTCGAGTTTCAATTGGAAATCTTCCATTTTCAACTATAAGCACTGCTAGCTCATCCATCTCCACCTCAACCCAAACCAATCCTCCCTTATCCCTGAGCTAAGCCAAGACTTTAGCCATGGTCAATAGATATGCCCCTTTAGTGTTCTTGGTCAGTTACATGTCTTACCTCAGGACTATCAAAGCAAAATTCAACTATTTTATGCTATAGGCCTATACACTACTCAACAACATGTTAACAGAATGAACAATTATTTTGAGGTACATGAGATAGAAGATGCAGATGTAAGAATTAGGATTTTTTCCCAAACATTAGCTGGGGAAGTTAGAACTTGGTTTAGAGACTTAGCTACTGATAGTGTTGCAGATAGGACAAAATTTCATACGATATTCATTGAGAGATGGGAAAGGAAGAAAAACCCATTGCAAATACTTTATGAGTATGAGAACATTAGGATAGGTCCTAAAGAATCAGTTCAAGACTACTGCACTAGGTTTAATAGCACTTACAATGCCATCCTAGCCAACCTTAAGCCTCCTCCTAATCTCGCAATGATGAAATTACCTGATGGTTTTGATCTAGATATGACATACTAACTTAGGGAAAGAGAGCCTGCAACCCTAGAGAAAAGAAAAACCAATGCAGTAAAAGTATAGGTTAATCTTTTAGCCAAAAAATCCCGAGCAAAGTTAGAAAGGGGAGTAGGATTTGCTAATGAAGCTTCAACTTCTGATGGCAAAGTAGATATTTTGTCCAAAACTGTAGAAAGAATCATGGATAGACTTGACATCCTAGATAGAAAAACATGGGATAATCAACAAGCACACCCAATTAGGAATGCTAACTTCAGAAAAAAGCAAAATAAAACCAAAACACAGGAAAGAATGGACTTGATCAAAACATTAGGCCCCATTTTTAAGAAAACTATACAGAATCATTTGATCCTGATGATCCAACACGAGATACCCAAATCAATCTAATGGGATTAGATGATGAAAACCCTGTATTTCTCTCCTAGGATGAGGAAGAATTGCATATGTTACAACAGCTTCAAACCCACTTTGGAGAGTCATTGGACTATAAACAAGGATATGACTCTGCCATATTTGAAGTGCATAAACAATATAACTTGAGAAGTAAAAAGAATGTTGGTCCTCCTAACCAAAATAAGAAAGCAATGACAAATCAACCCAAAATAACAAATAATGTTCCTACTTCGGAGGTACTTCAAATCCTCCCTAGACCAAACCAAAATCCCCTAGTCCCATCATTAAAGAAATAACTGCCAACCAACCCTTTGTTGAGCAACCATCCACATCAGTTCCACTTAAAGAACCAGAGAAAAACACTTATAATGCTAGATCTGAAATTCCCCATATGGAAATCCAAAGTAAACAAAAGGAAGATAATTCCACTCAAAACCCTGTTTCAAAGTTCTAAAACCCTTCCTCATCGTTCAATTTAGGGGCAGAGATATCCAAGCTGAAAATTTCAGTCCCGTTGACTGAACTAGTTAAAAACGAAACATACAAATCACAAGTAAATTAGACCCTAAACATTACGAAAAATGAAGACTTGGTTAACTTATTTGATAATAAACTAGAATTAATATTTGGACCAAATGTTAATGGAAAACCACAAGAAGGAGGAGTTCCACCTTTTTACATTAGCCTTAATATTCTTGAAAAAATACTACACAATGCCATGTTAGATTCTGGGGCTTGTCACAACCTAATGCCAAAATCAGTAATGGAAAAATTGAATCTAGACATTACTAGACCTTACAAAGACTTGTTCTCCTTTGATTCAAGTCAAGTAGAATGTATAGGGTTAATCAAAGATTTGTGTGTTACTTTAGTCCAATATCGTGCCAAGAACATCGTTATGGACATTGTAGTGGCTGACATCCCACCAAAATACGACATGCTGTTATCCAGATCTTGGGGAGCCAAGTTTCAAGGATCCCTCCAACTGGATATGTCATATGCCACAATTTCTGTGTTTGGACAACCCAAGAAACTGTATAGAGAAACTTTCATGAAATACATGGTAAGCAGCCAAGATAGACCTCAAAAATATCCCATCTACTACATGCATTCAGATGTAGACTCTTTTATTATGTTCAACACTGATCAAACACCAAACGAAACTCCTAACAATGTTGTTGCAAAACCAAAAGAAATTACAGTTTCCACTGCTAATGAATCTAAAGAGACTTCAAAATTGTGCAATGAAGAAATTAGTTGGGTTGCTAGAAATAAAAATAAATGGGATACTAATGATGAGAACTATGTACATGAAATCTCATGGAATTTAGAATTTGATAGCTCTGTAAATAGTTAGGAGCAGGAGCAGGAGTATGGATTTATAATTTAGAAAACAATCACTCAGAGGGCCATGCCTATAGGTTAAATTTCAGATGTACCAATAATATGGCCAAGTATGAGGCTTTGATTCTAGGTCTCAAGGTAGTTACGAATTTAGGTGCTTAAAGAGTTTTAGTCATAGGAGACTCAGAGCTAGCTGTAAATCAGATTAAGGGTGTATATATGACTAAAGACACTAGATTAGGTCATTATAGAGGAACCATTGTAGAAATATTAAAGACTTTTCTAGAAACACAGCTTGCAGTAGTTCCTAGGAAGCACAATATGCAATCCCGTAGTTTAGCAATGTTTGCCAGTACCTACAGGTTACCCTTCCAACCTAACCATCAATACACTGCTGAGGTCAGGCACAAACCTTCAATCCCAGATAATGTGCAGAACTGGCAAGTATTTTCAAATTATAGAAAAATAACAACTTCTTAACTTTGGAAGAAGAATGTGCACATAGTAATATAGATACTGATACGTCCATAAATCTTGCCTCTAGGGATGAAGTAACAATAAATGAGCTAGAAGGCTGGAGAAGATGTGGTCCCCCAAAATATCAAAGGCTAGAAAAAATATGTCCATGGCAGTTGGAGTGATGTGGTCCCTATGGAGAATCTATTTCTTTTAGAAAGGGGCTGTTGGGGATATTTTGTGGGAAGATTGTCTGTTTTGCATCTTTTAGACGTTGGTTGGAGACAAACTAGTGCCTTTTTCTAGGATACTCAACAGATTTCCACATACATAACTCCAGGCTAGTTTTATGTGGTAGTTCATTCTATGAAATAGATTTCAATTATTCTCATCCAAGATCAGTCATGAGGAAAATCAGGTTTGGTATTGCATAAATGGCATATGGTTTTTGACCTAGTCAGGGAGCCAATGTGTACTCAAAGCATATGGATCATCCTCCCTAGTTTTCCTTTCATGTTTTGATCAAAATAATTTCTAGAAGCGATTGGGAACAAAAATGAAATATTTTTTGAGTTAGAAGAGAATTGTCTTAAAAAAATTGATTTCAAATTTGTGTGGATGAATGTTGAAGTTGATTTTCTAGATGGTATGGTGTAGGAGGTTGAGTTTGTATTTTCTAGGCATAAATGGATGCATATTTATAATTATAGGTTAATTCGTTTCTATTTTTATGCATGGAAGCAAGTAGGACACCTCTTAGATCAATGTGGTAGGAACCCTTATGGGTTGAAGTGACAAAAATACACTGGGGCTTGAAGATACCCTGCATATGATATTAAGATATTAGTTCAAGAGGAAAAGAGTTTGGTTTCATTACCAATAGAAAAAATGGATGCCAATACTTCCCCATTGAGACCAACACCTAGAGGTCTGAAGTCTGAAACCCATCTCAATATGAACTCAATTGATTCTATATTGTTAATGGAAAATGTTGCATTATTGAATAATGTAAAAAACATGGTAACTTGTCTCTCCAGTTTTGTTTGAAGCACGAAAATACTGAGAGTGGGGTAAACAAATAGTACATTGTTGATCAAACTTTACTTGCTTTTTCCTTTCTTTACATAATTACTGAATCATTTATTCATTGGTGCATAAAACATGAGCAAACTTAAACATCTAAGAAACATGCAAAAGTAAAATATAAGCAACATATAATCATCAAATCATAAGCACATAAACAGATAAGCATGAGAGCAACCATCAACACCTGAACACCATACATAAGGTGGAAAACCAAAGGGATAAAACCGCCATATGCTTCTCCTATGCTTCACTCTTCTTCTATTATCAAAATAATTCTTTACATAAATTTGCTCACCACCACTAGTGTGCAACCCTCCACTTTCCAATCATGTGAGAAATACTCGCTCCAGGCCACTACCTACTAGAACCCACTACTTCCTGAACTCTACAAATTGCCATATGTTGGAAGCCACTACTCCCATGACTTTGCAAGCCACCACCTACTAGATAAGACAACAACCAATAGTCTCCAACCACCACTCGATGGAAGCCTCAGCTTCAGATCACTCAAATCACTACCTAAAGTATGCCACTACACCCTAAATCTGCAAGCCACCACTTACTATCACTAAAGGCCCCTCTCTTGTGCACCACATTTCACAATATTTAATACTAGGATCCGATTTACTCAACTTAGCAAACTATGGGCCATGTTTCATCCAATTTCATAATATTTCATACTTTCCTACTTAAACACATTAGCACAATCTCTGACACACAAAACCCATCCAAGTCTGACATTAGCTCTTTCACTCATACAAACAATATATGAAGCTACAACAAAACAAATGAGCGAAAGCGTAAAGAAAATAGAGTATGACCCTCGAAATTCTAGATGCATGCATAGATATCCCTAAGCCCATTATACATCGAATGGGATGGTTGATCCTACTGACCTGATCATGCATGGGGAATATCATACGCAACACAATTCTACTACTAGAACTTGTACATAGACCATGTTGCCATATTGTTTCCATATGCTCCCCTTGATACCATGCAAGACTCACTCGTACTTCTACAGTCTTGCTTGTAAATGAATTTATCAAGGAACAATAGAATGCAGTGGGGATTGATCTCTTTACTTCACGGTATGATACTCCTTCTTCTTCACCCAAACAATAGTAGGATTCTTGTTAGCATATGCTTTCTTCTCTTGTTTTCTGCTAGGATTGTTGTGAGCCAACTCCTCATTTTGTCGAATATGCTTTGAAGACATGAATAATTGGAAATCTTTAGCCATGTGGCCAAATTTGTCATAGGTGAAAACCTCACATGGTTGAGATATGTGGCTATAAGGTAAAACCTTTTTCTCATCATGACATATCTTTTCCTTCCATACAACATGCCTCTATTCCATGGACTAGATCTACAATCAATTTCCTTATGGCCAAACAAGTTGCATGAGTAACAATAACCATTAAAATCACAAGTATACTTGATGGTTGTACTCCCAAGTTGCCCATATTGCTTATTAGATATGTTCCTTCTATAGTTGGTTGCAACATGTCCAAAGTTGTGGTAGGCATAACACTTGATCTCTTCCATCAAAAGAGAAAAGGGGTTTTGTCTCTTTTGAAATCTACTAGATCTACTCACTTCAACTCTAGGAGTTAAATATATTTTAGTAGTGGGTGGTCCCTAAGGGACTCTTCTAGGCTATTGTTGGATATGTTTCTTCTTTCCTTGTTTTCTTCCCTTATTGTTGGGACTATTTTCTATAGGACTTTTAGGTTATGCATTGCTTTTCTTTCCTGCATGTGATATGGACTCTTCCTTTTGAAAACAAAGATTAGATCTATTCAATGGAGATATTTGGCCTTTTAGCGTGTTTTCCAAGGCTATAATTCTCTTCTCCAACTTTCGCTGCTTTTCTTTCTCTTGTAGCTTCTCCTTCAATGTGATAACTTCAACTTCAAGATTTTCAACTCATCCCTCTTTTTCTTTTAGCTAGCTAGCAATAAAATCCTCAATCCTTTTGGCTTCTTCAAGCTGGATCTTTAGGCTAATAACCTCTTCTCTCAGATTATTTTCCTTTTTATCAAAAAACTACATCGAATATCAGGCTCCCTACATGCAACCATTGGTATACTAACATCAATAAAGAGATTTTCGATAACAAACATAGATGATTAATATTTAGCCTCAAGGAGCATAACATCATCCTTAAATTCACTATGCACCTCAACATGACTACCATTAGAACCATCCAAAGCAAAACTCAAAAGAAACTTACTAGTATTTTTACTTTTAGATCCATTATGCTACAATACTTGTGCTTTTTGATTTTATGATTTCTTTTCATGGTTAGCTAAATCATTCACACTAAGAGGACTAGTCTTCTTGGTCTGAGATTATTTGTTTTGCAAGGACTTATTCTTTATATTCCTCTTGATCTACTTCTCAACCTATTTATCTCCACTATTGTTGTTGTTGTTGCCTCCATATAATACCTGCAATATGTCCCAAAACTCTTTGGAAGATTTCACATCTACTATTTTCACCAAATTTGTGTCGTTAAGATTTTTATAAATAATGCATCTCACTTGGGCATTATACTGCATCACTTTAGGTGAGAATGTATCCTCACCAAATCCTTCACATACTAGCTTCCAAATGTTAGATCTACAAGCTAATAATTGAGATTTAACCTTTTCATTCCATACCTTGAAATTTGCAGTAATGAGGGGTGATACTCCTGGAGGATTCATTCCGAAAAAAAAGGATTAAAAATAAAATAAAAAATAAAAAATTCATTTTTTACTAGATCTGCATGGGTTTATTATCAATGATTAAGATAAAACTAAGAACCCCACTTTGATACCAATCATTGGAATCTTGAAAATATAGAGAGGGAGGGGTGAACCTGTATTGTACTTTGTTAATCAACCTTTATCAGTTTTTTCCTTTCTTTACATAATGACTTAATCATTCATTCATTGGAAGCATAACACATGAGCAGATCTAAACATATAAGCAACATGCAGAAGTAAACCATAAAGAACATAAAATATTCAAGGAATAAACACATAAATATATAAGCATGAGAGAAACCATCAACACATGAACATCGTATGTAGATGGATACCAAAAGGGATAAAACCACCATTTTATTTTGCTCTCTTTCTCTCTTCTTATAATATCAAAATATTTATTTACATAAAGGCACTAGCCACGACCAATGTGAAATCCACCACTTTCCAATCATGTGAGAAACACTCTCTCCAGGCCACTACTTGTCATAACCCACCAGTTCCATAACTCTGTATGCCACCATATTCTCGAAGCCACTACTCCCACAAATTTGTAGGCCACTACTTGTTAGATGCCCCAACACCCAATAGTCTGTCCAAAAACCACTGGACGAAAGCCTCTACTCACAAGCTCTTAGGCCACTACCTGAAGGATGTTGCTACACCATGAATTTGCAAGCCACCACGTGCTATGATTGAACATCCCTATCTTAAATCTCTTTTGTGGACCACTTTTCACAATATTTCATATTAGGATCCACCTGACACAACTCAACAAATTGTCGGCCATGTTTCCTCCATTTTCACACTAGACCTAACATATACTTTCCTACTAAAACACATCAACACAATCTATGACACATAAGGCACACCCTACTCTGACAAAAAAATACATCAACCTCTCTCAACTCAACAACTCAACTCTTCTCATCAAATTTACCAACTACAACATGCACACTCAAAGCCTGACTAACAAAATAACAAAGATATAAACATTACAAGGCATATATACAATAAAACATAGTGGCATATATATCTTTCATAAAGATAATCAACAATAAACCCTAAAAAACACAATGTTATCTATATATCACAAAAAAGATGCAAAACTCTATCACTCCAATCACTCAGCTACTGGTATCGATCTTTGGACAAACAAATTGACCCTCACTACCTTTGGTCTCAACAATGACACACCATCATAGGGCACACAATTCAACAGCTCCAAATAAAACCATTGATGAACCTCAATGTGTGCTTACCACTTATTCTAGATATAGATCACACATTTTCATTTTACATCACTCTAGGGGTAATTGATCTCTCACACAGTTTCATGCATCACATTGTCTCTACTAGTACACGCTTCATCTTACAACAAATATTCCACATGTGCACAAGTATTTTTTAACACTATATTCATGCACATATTACATCAGAACATTTTCACCCTCAGATTGTCTGATATTTTATGCACATAACATTCACATTATTCTCACTATTCACACAATGCATGCACATACTTACCCAATCGGACCTTGATACCTCAATACAACGCATAAACTCTCTACAAATTCATCGTACCCTACAGGACTTGTGCATTGGTATTTTTATGGCTGTAATCACTATCATTTTTTAATATGGTCGATCCACACATAAATAATACTTAATAACCAATGCTCACCACTTCATTCTAATTGCATTTAAG
Source organism: Pinus taeda (assembly GCA_000404065.3). NCBI lineage: Eukaryota > Viridiplantae > Streptophyta > Pinopsida > Pinales > Pinaceae > Pinus > Pinus taeda. Next base: position 738 of record APFE031079241.1, on the reverse strand, counting down.
TCTTGTTGTGATCTACTACTTGGGTGTATATAAAACAACGTTAGATAACACACATTGGACTCGATCCTCATTAACTCCATTACCAGATCCACACGTGTAGGTGACCAAATCAATCGATCACTCAAACCATGACATTAATTAATTTTGTTTACACCAATTGGAGGACCAAATTCATTTCACTACGATAATTTCTCCTTCATTACTTAATTAATTAATGCACTCATACTCACTTGGAGATCCAAATCAATATGTTTGTTGTGAGCCAAGTCAACAACTCTTCAATTAGACCTTTTCAGCTTTACCATGGGTGATTTCATTGGTTAATGCATGTGATTTTTTCTTTGCGCATTTATAGGGGAGAACACCAATTTTGCACTATTAATCTGGGACGAGTCTGTGAATTTTTTGAAGAAAATATGGGTTGTAGACCTTACAAATGTTTTTGTGCAATCCTTTAACTTTTTCCATACAATATCTCAATCAAACTAAAAAACCTCTTCTCGAACCTTCTGCCACTTACTTCAAGACTTCCTTAGGTACCTCTACAATAGTTGTAACTACCAAGAAACTTAGCCTATCTAATCATCCATTCAAGCTTCAAAATCCTGTTGACATCAATGGCAACCTCAAGTGGCTAACTGCCACACAAGGTTGACATCAATGCCAAAATCATGCTACCAACAATTTCTGAACTTACTTCAGCTGCTAGCACTACCCTAGATAATTCTCTCCCTCCCC
>APFE031079240.1:131569-152418 GCA_000404065.3 Pinus taeda | reverse complement strand
GCCCAGCAGCAACCAAATTCAAAGAATCCTAAGAAGTCATATCCTAAAAAGAATGGTCCTAAACCCAACAAGGGTCCTAAGCAAACTCAGTCTCAAAATGAAAGATCATTTCAGCAAAATGATAAGACCAATAAAAACAAATGGAAGAAGACTGATAGACATTGTAACTTTTGTAATCGAGATGGCCACTTAGAATCTAATGCTTTAAGAAGATGGAAGCCTTGGAAGCCGCAATGAAGAAACATAACATCCATGTGGAGCATTCTTCTACTTCAACTTCAACTTCATCTTCAAGAATGGAACTTTCTGCATGTCATTGTCAATCATCTCAGTCTGGTTATGCATTAAATGTATCTTCTTCTTCTCATTCTCATGAATGGCTCATTGATTCTGGAGCTTCTTATCACATGGCCAAAAATAAAGCCATGTTTTCTTGTTTACATGATTGTAACACCAAAAATATATACGTTGGTGATAATAGATCGCTTAGTGTTGTAGGGACTGGAACAGTTCATAATGACAATGGTCAATTTAATGATGTATTATGTGTTCCAACCTTATCCTTCAACCTTCTATCTGTATATCAGATAACTCATTCAGGTGAAGGTAAAATCGTTGAATTTTCACCTCACGATGTTGTAATTAAGGACCTAAAGGATCCTAGATAGATTTTAGCCACTGGCATTGCTAATGATTCCACAATGTTGTATAAGTTTCACAACTTTGGGTCATCAAATCTTCCCTCATTATTTGTTGCTCATAATGATGAATTGAGCAAACTTTGGCATGAGCGATTTGGTCACTTAAACTATCGCTCTCTTCAGAAACTATGTAAAGAAAATATGGTGACAGGTGTTCCCATGGTATCTTGCAGAGATGGTGTTTGTTCCAGATGTGTACTCGGAAAACATCATCGGGACAATTTTGAAAAACGTGCCTCTTGGCACGCCTCGGCCCCTCTACAGCTTGTGCATAGTGATTTATGTGGTCCACTTCCAGTTGTTTCCTTCTCTGGCTACAAGTATTTCTTAACTTTCATTGATGATTTTCTCCAGACGCACTTGGGTATACTTCTTAAAACTCAAGAGTGAAGTATTTAACAAATTCTTGGCCTTTAAGGCCTTTGTTGAAAAACAATCTGGACATCAAATTCTTAAGCTAAGATCTGATAATGGCGGAGAATATGTTAAAAATGACTTCATCAAATTTTGCACTGAGAATGGAATTCAAATGCAACATACTGTTCCATATACTCCACAACAAAATGGTGTAGCTGAAAGGAAGAATCGCACCTTAAAGGAAATGGCTAATTGTATGCTTCAATCTAAAGAACTTAGTCTTAACTATTGGGCAGAAGCAGTTAACTGTGCAAATTACATACTAAATCACACTCCTACTAAAGCTTTAAAGAACATCACTCCAGAAGAAGCATGGAGCTCTGTTAAACCAGATGTGAGTCACTTTCGTGTTTTTGGAAGTGAAGCATGGGCCCATATTCCAGATGAAAAACGTAAAGCTTTAGAACCAAAGAGTGAAAAATGTCTCTTTGTTGGATATTCTGAAGATGTCAAAGCATATAGACTTATTCCATTTAAGTCCAAAAATGTTATAATTAGAAGAGATGTAAAGTTTGATGAAAATAAATTAGCCTATGAGCCTCGTTCGGTGCATGTGCCACTTCTCTCTATCTCTTCTACCTCTGAACATATTTCTTCTTCGGATGATGAAAGTGAGGATGACAATCCTCCCCCACCTTCTCAGGATCATCCTTCAGCTCCTTCACTTCCAAAATGGGTCCAAGCTACTTGAGATGCAGCAGGTGATCTTGCTGGTGATCCTACAGATTAGCGCCGTACTCGTTCTCAGTTTGAAAGAGCCTCTTCTTTACTGGCTCAAGTGTTAGAGAGTTATGATCCTGACACCTTTGCAGAAGCTTCAGGCCATCCACATTGGGACGCAGCTATGAATGAAGAATATCGTTCATTATTGGCAAACGATACATGGGATCTTGTTCCTCTACCAAAGGGACGCAAACTTGTTAGATGCAAATGGCTTTACAGAACCAAGTGTGGGCCAAATGGGAAAGTTGATAAACATAAAGCTCAACTTGTTGCTAAGGGCTTTTCACAAGTTGAAGGCATTGATTATACTGAAACCTTTTCCCCCGTTGCCAAAATGAACTCTGTCCGCCTTGTTCTCTCCCTTGTTGCCTATTTCAAATGGGAAGTCCATCAGATGGATGTTAAATCCGCCTTCTTGCATGGGGACTTGCATGAAGAAATCTACATGGAACAACCTATTGGGTTTATACAAATAGACTCCAGCCTTATATGTCGTCTTAAGAAATCCCTTTATGGTCTCAAGCAAGCTCCTCGGGCTTGGTATGCCAAAATGGATAGTTTTCATTTAGAATTTGGCTTTTCTAGGTGTCATTCTGACAATACTGTCGACACCAAGAAATAGGGCAAGTCTCTTATCATTCTTGTTCTTTATGTTGATGATCTTATCCTCACTGGTAGTGATCCCAACCTTATTAACCATGTGAAGTCCAGCCTTAAAAAGAAGTTTCAAATGATAGACTTAGGACATTTACATTATTTTCTCGGTCTTCAAGTCTTGCAATCCAAGGAAGGTATTTTCCTCTCCCAATCCAAGTATGCCTGTGATCTTCTACGCTTTTTTCACATGGAAGATTGTAAGCCAGCTCCTTATCCCTTTCAGTCTGGAGTCAAACTTTCATTCACTTGTACTTCCCCTGAAGTTGATGCTACCTTATACTGTCAACTTGTAGGAAAAATTGTGTATTTAACCCATACTCGTCCTGATCTTTCCTTTGTTGTTGGCCTTGTTTCTTGGTTTATGCAAACCCCACGTGAAAGTCATTGGAAAGCAGCTAAACGAATACTTCGTTATGTTCACGGTACAGTTCAGTTTGGCATTCATTACCGTGCTGAAGCATCTCCTCTATTGGTTGGTTTCACTGATTCCGATTGGGCTGGTGACCCTGGTGATCGGGAGTCTACTGTTGGTTATGTGTTCACTCTTGGTTCAGGACCTATTACATGGGCTTGCAAGAAACAAGCTGCCATTTCTCTTTCTTCAGTAGAAGCAGAGTATCGTGGTGTCGTATAGGCTAGTAAGGAAGCCTTGTGGCTTTTTCAGATCCTATCAGAGTTTGGTTTTCAGCAGCAGCATCCGACTACACTTTGGTGTGATAATCAAAGTGCCATTCAGCTTTGCAAAGATCCAGTTCAGCATCAGCGCAGCAAACACATTGAACTACACATGCACTTCATCGAAAAGCTCATTCATGACCATGTTCTTGAAGTGCAATATTGTTCAACAGATGATCAAGTTGCAGACATCTTCACAAAGGCTCTCACAGAGGCGAAGTTCACTAAACTTTGATTTATGGTTGGAGATCAGGAAGTTGTCACTAAGGGGGGATGGGCTTTAGTGCCTCCTTCCTTCTCCTATTGTGTCATATTTGTAAATCCTTCAATCATATCCCAAGTTGTTCTTAAGGGGGGATGTTAGGATATTCCGACACATAGGAATAGGTAAGTATAACTTGGTCTAGTATAGAGTTAGGTAAAGTGTGTTTGTTTAACATGTACATTTGTAACTTACAATCGGACGGTCACGATATGTAGTGATCCGACGGTTCATTCTCTCCTCGGTATTACTGACACTTGATCTATGCCTTGACACCCAATTGGTCCATGAATTCTATTTAAAGCGCATGGAGGGTCATTTGTAGGTTCACCATGCATGAGAGAAGCTTATGTAAATTTTCATTCTTTTATTAATAAGTTGCCTGTAGTAGCCATGTTGGCACAGGCTGTGGACTGTTTTCCTCTCTGAGGGTTTTAACTACGTCAAAATAATTTTGTCTTGATCTGTGATCTATTTGTGAGCAGTGTCCTTTTGGTGTTCTGTCTGAGGAACTTACCCTGTAAATTCCTACAGTTTCCATGTAGTTTTTGAATTGTTTCCATAAATGCGGTAACAATTGTACTAGCTTTAAAATGATGAGATAATGCACAAAAGTGTCTATACTTAGTAAGTCTATAAAATACCATTGTGATGACACTCTTTCCTTCAAACTTGGGTAAACCTATAGTAAAATCCATTGAAACCTCCTCACAATGCTAACTTGGAATTGCTAAAGGTTTTAATAGACCCGAGGTCTTAATTCTATCAAATTTACTTTTTTGGAAAACCAAACATTCTTCCACAAACTTTTGGATATCAAATTGAAGGCCATCCCAAAAAAAATCCTTCTTGACCCTGTGGTAAGCTTTTAAATATCGTGATATTCCATCCTAAGGGGAGGTGTGCAAATCCAAAAGAATCTTTTGCTTCAGTTGGGAATTCTTACAATGATATAAGATATCTTTATACCATAATGAATCATTTTTCCAGCTAAATGTATCATACATATTGGAATCTTGCTGCAACTTTTGAATGAGCATCCACACATATTACTCATTCTTCCATTCATCCCTTGCTTCAGTTATCTAATCAGGCTCGATAATGGAAATGGAAGAAATAAATTCTTCCACATCCTCATCCTTTATTGATAGTGCATCTGCAATAACATTTTACTTCCCTTTTTTGTAAATGATTTTAGAGTCATAACCAAAAATATTTGTCACCCGTTTCTTCTACTCTTTTGAAGATAATTTTTGGTCCAAAAAGCATTTAATACTATCATGATCTATTTTTACATTGAAGTGTCTTCCCATTAGGTAAGGTTGTCATTGATTTATTGCATGTAGTATTGCCAACATTTCCTTCACATAAATAGGTTTGTGTAAATACTTTCATTTGATTTGTTTTCAAAAGAAATGGGTCTTCCTTCTTGCATTAAAAAAACACCAATTCCATTCCTCAAGGCATCACATTTCAAAATAAAGGATTTTGTGAATTCTAGCATAGCTAAGACAGGTGCTTGGAACATTGCCTCTTTTAGATGTTCAAAGGCCTTAGTTGCTTCCGAGTCCAAGAAAATCCATATTTTTTCAGTAATGTTGTTAGAGGTGCTGCTATTCTCGCATAATTCTTAACAAACTTGCGATAATACCTTGTGAATGCGAGAAATCCTCAAATATGCTTTATGGTTGTGGGAATTTTTCATTGCCTAATGGATTTAATTTACCTAGAATCTATCTTAGCACCCTCATGAGATACAATATGACCCAAATATCCCACCTCCTGTACTGCAAAGAAAAATTTGGAGGTTTTTCCATATAATTATTTCTCCTCCAATAGTTTGAGCACCCTGTAAACATGTTGAACATGATCCTTCCAAAACTTATTCTAGATTAGTATATCATAAACAAATACTAACACAAATTTTCTAAGGAAAGGTCTGAAAATGGAATTCATCAAACCTTGAAATGTGGAAGGCTCACTCGTAAGGAAAAAAGGAATGAAAAAAGTTCATAATGATCCTCATGAGTTATGAATGTTGTTTTTAGAATGTCTTTAGTCTTCATTCTAATTTGATGATATCCTAAATGAAGACCCAACTTGGTGAAGTAAAGTGCTCCCTGTAATTTATCCAACAGCTCATCAATGACAAGAATGGGAAATTTATCTTCAATAGTGAGCTTGTTGAGCTCCCTATAATATGGAAACATATGCGATGATCCATCCTTATTCTGAACCAATACTACTCGAGAAAAGAAATAAATTTGACTAGGTTAGATTATACCAACCACTAGCATTTATGCAACCATATCTTTAGTTTTATTCTTTTGGGCTCAGGGATATTTGTAAGGCTTGATGTTTGGAGGAACACTTCCTGGAAAAAAATGAATAGCATGATCCTAAACATGAATAGGTGGGAGGCCTTTAGGAGTATGAAATATCTTGGAATGATTGTCTAATACCTTATGGAGATTTGGAGAAATAGACGATTTAAATATTTGAACCTCTAGTGAGCATAGTTGTGCAATTATGCCATGTTTTTCTTTCTTCGAAATATTTTTCATGCCATTACAGTTGATTATCCTTTTGACTTTCTCTATGATACCCCTTAATTCAACATTGTTTACTTGCCATAAAAAAAGAAAGAAAAGTTCTTGAAAATCAAAAGTTATCATCCTAAAAGATTGTAACCATTGTACTCCTAGTACAACATCAGCACCGCCCATTGGAATGGAAAGCATTGGACTATTCAATACATATTTCCAAATGGTTAACTTTATATCATGGAATTTTCGAGAGAAATTTATAGTTCTTACATTTGCAACCATCACTTGACACTCTGGTGTTGGATACAGGAAGAAATTTAATTCCTTAGTTATCTTAGAATGAACAAAATTATGGATACTACCTGAATCAATTAGAACTATTATATTTTTCTTCTTAATATGTGCTTCTTTCTTGAGAGTTTGAGCAGTGGTAATTATTTCCAATTCATTACAAGATATGGTTGGATTGATTTCTTCTTTATATAGTGTTGTTTCTTGCTATATTTCCTCCTCTTTTGATGTTTCTTTCTCCTTTTCTTCCTCCTCTTTGCTATCTATGTATAATAATTTCTTCCCAGCACACTTATAACCTTTAGTGTATTTTGTATCACAACTATAACATAGCCCTTTTTCTCTTTTTTCCTCCAATTATTGTGGTGTCAATCGTGTATGTTGTGGAATATCATGAGTAGTAAACTTCCATCTTTATAGTTATGACTGATAGACTTCCTTGTCGCCACGATTTTTCTTTTAGATTTTCTTGCCTCCATGAATAACTTCTCCAATGAATCAGTTTCCTAAAGGAAAATATTAGTTACCCTAATATTCAATTTTTGGAAGTATTCAATGTGCTTTGCCATTGAACCCTTTTGTTTGAGATTTATCAATTCGCTAAAGAAGGTGTCGATATTTGCGTCTTCATAATGTTCTATCACTTCCTACGTGAAAATTGACCATGTGACAAGTGGTTTACGAGAATAAATCCATCTATACCATACAAAATAATTAGGTTAGAAATATAAATATGTAATGCGTACCTTTTCTGAGGGTTTCACATCATGTAGATGAAAATATTGCTCCATTTGTAGTATCCATGTTACCAGATCCTTCCCATCAAACTTCCTTGTCGTTAGTTCCCTATACTATTAGTGTAACCCCTTATTGTTATTAATACAACACCCTTATGATATTGTTGTGCTCATTTAGTCCCCATATTGCCCACTATTGTTATTATTGTGCCCTTACATTAATATTGTTATGCCGACTCTGATTATATTGTGACCCCCTAGACTCCTATATATATAAACAAGGTATTGTCGTTTGTATCATCCAAGAATTATTCATTTGTGTAATGTAAAGGAGGTGGTCCCCACGAAGAGGCTGAATTCTAAGGACTTTATCTCTCTTTTCTATCTTTTTGTGAGATGGTTTCATAACATTTGGTATCAGAGCTTGGATTCTAGGGTTTGGCTGCTCCAAATAGGTCATTATGGAATTTTTGCTATAATTGTTTTTTTGGGACATTTCAAAAGTGAAAAACAAATCCATTATATTTAAAAACTCTCTAAATCTCGGGTCCAAATTTCAGATCTTGTTTAGCTATATTTTGGGAGATATGATCCAAGGAAGTTAGGGTTTTGATAAGATCCTGAATTATATCTCAAACAGGTGACCTGGGGAAAATTTTCATAACGTTTTTCTGAGCATCGAATTGAAATTTCATAAGGAGTTACAAAAATAGGATGGAGTATAGTTTTTGGTTTATTAGTTTCAGATCCTAAGGTAAAAACAGTGACACATTGCACGTTGTACAAGCTCGCTCTATTGAACTAGTCTATAATAAGGTCATTGTAGGAGATTTGGCATAACACTTCATTGAAGATTCCAATCTTGAATAGACTGTGGGGTTAGAAGGATGAATGGAAGAAGGATGAAGATGTGTGGCCACTCATTCAAAGGTTGCAGAAGATCCTAGTTCAAACAATATTGCTAGAACTCGAAGAGGAAGGAAAAATCATATTGGAACCTGTAGCAGTCACAGAAACAAGAACCTCACAACTATGAAATCGATTAATTTCAGAGTATCTCATCAAGTGGAAGAACTTACCTGCCGAAAATTCCACGTGGGATGACAAGAATTTTATACAGAAGCATCAAGAACTACTCAAGCGTTGAGGACAACACTTTATGAAGGAGAGGGGCATTTTAGGTCCGTATACTAGTAATGTAACCCCTTATTGTTGTTAGTACACACCCTTTATTATATTTTTGTTCCCATGTATTCCCCATATTGTTATTATTATTCCCCATAGAAGACGACTATTGTTATTATTGTGCCCTTACATTATCACTATTATGTCGACTTTGTTATATTATGACCCCTTGATCCTTATTATATATTATATATATTTATATATATAAGCAGGTATTTTCATTTGTATCATCTAAGAATTATTCATTTGTGTAATGTAAAGGAGGTGTCCCCCTTGAAGAGTCTAAATTCTAAGACATTTATTTTTATTTTCTACCTTTTTGAGAGCTGGTTTCATAACACTCATATCGATCTTTAGAATGTGGTAGTTTTCAACACAAAGTTATAGTCTCTAAAATCATGATTAATATTATTTTTATTCTCATAATGAGTTTCATTGAATACCATGTCACCATTAGGAATAATTTCTTGTAGAACCTTTGTAAACTTTTCCTTCAAACCTTTTATTTCAGCTTTTAAACCATCCTTCAAACATTGCATTTTTGTTTCTAAACCATCCTTCAAGCCTTCCATGTCCATTTTTGTTTTCATTCTAAAGCATCCACGTTTCCTTTTAAACCATCAATCTTAACATTCATCATCACTTCCAATTCATTTTTGGTTACTCTTTGTGAGAGTGAAATTTGTTGCACTTGGTCTCGTAGGTTTGATATATCTTGTTGCATTTCTTCTTCTTCATGCATCATAGATTAAATTTCTGGTTGCTGACTAGGTGTGTCTATTTTTATGTTATGAGGAATTTTGGAATTAAACAATGATATATATTCTTTTCTATGCCCTTTGAATCACTTAGAACTAATTTTTCACACAAACATTATCTAAAATTTGAAAAATGGCACACCTTTTTCTTTTATTGAGGAGATCGATATTGAAAGTATTGTGTCTCTATAATTTTAGATATCCAAGGTCTAAATTTTACCTTGTCCTATCCGTATGAATCTCATTTCCAAACCCACAAGCCGGAATGAGATTGAATTATTCAAGAAAGAGTTATGCCTAATCTCCCAGGATGACCTAATTATCGGCTGGTTAAGTAGAGAGAAATTGTACGAAGTTACATGTGTCAGTGTTTTGACCTTCAGCCCTAAAAATGATACACAAAAAAATAAAGTCCATACGCTGTGAGACACGTTTTATGAAATTAAAATTTGATGCTCGGAAAGAAGGTTATGATGATTTTCCCTAGCTCACCTATTTCCGATTGAATTCTGAAGCCTGCAAAAACCCTAAATTCCTTCGATCATATCTCCAAAAATGTAGCGAATAAAGATCTAAAATTCATACATGAAGTTAATTAATATTTCATATCCACATGGTTGCAATTTCAATTTTGGAAGCCTCATGGAAACAAAATATAGCAAAAATTACAAGATGACGTGTTTCAAGAAGAGAAACCCTAGAGTTCAAAGCTTGAATGCCAAATGTTATGCAACTAGCTCACAAAACAGTAGAAAAGATAGATCAGTGACATAAAAATTATCCTTTTTGAGAGGGAAACATCCTATACATTACATAAATGAACAATTCTTGGATGATACAAATTATAAGACCTCCTTGATATATATAGTTATTTATTTTTTTTATTTTTAATTTTTAATTTTTATTTGTGCCAATATGAGAAAGATTTCAACTTTGATGACATGCAGACAGGGTTACAAATCATACTTGGTTGTAGAATGAGCCTCTTGGCTCAATAAAACTAAAGGGCAACAAAAAGGAAAAAGAAAAAATCTGTGAATCTCTGAACTCCTTAGTTGTAAACCAAACCATATTTGATTGGCGAGTTAGTGTAGAACTATAACTCTTGACTTCCTGATAGGGGTGTGGTGGTAGGTCCACTAGAAAGAAATAAAGAAGGAAAGAAAATTATTTTAACATCCATGAGGCTAAAAAAATATCCTATGGGGTGCTTCTTCATCTCATTGATGTATTCGACCCTTTTCTTGTAAAGCTTCATAATAAAATGATCTAGGTAGATATTGGTGGCAACCCACCTATTCCACTTGGACCCCCACCATTATTTCTTTCAATTTTTTTAGTTTCCTTATCTGTAGCACAATTTACTATTTTTGGCAGCTTTTTCTAGTCCTAAACTTCAAGAGCCGTTTTGAGGCCGTAAACAACATTTTTTGGGAAAACAGGGTTCAACATGAATTGCGGACTCATGCTATCCATATTTTTATTCCTAAGATATATATTTCTAGTGAGGTATTGTGCACATCAAACGGAGATCGTATGCCAAAGTTATGACCCCAAGAAGTTGATGTACCAATTTACCCAAAAAAGGACTATAGTTTGGTGCTTCATCTCCTAGGGTTAGATTCTTGGATGCTTAGGATTTTCCATTATTTCTCAATAACAAATAAGCCTTTGAGCCTCATTGTAATAGAGTTCAGAGGCATGTAGCTGCCACTTCTCTTCTCAAAGATAAGCTACCGTCGCCTGAGCTAGTCTTATATTCATTCTGTTTCTAAGCATTTTTTTATATTTGATATTAATGAAATGAAGTGTTATTTTTGCTTCATCTCTGTATTTTTGGTTATATATGTAATTTTTTGTGTTCCTGTTTAAATTAGGATTAGTGGGATCAAAGCAATTTGCTCTTTCTCTATTTTTCTTTGCATGTCCCCAACGAGGTCGAGATATAAGGAATTAGGGTCTGATCTCATTGAACCTTTGCAAGATCAGCCTCATAAACCCCGATGACTGCCCATGGGGGAAGAAAACAAAGATGAGGGACCAATATATCCTATCAAAATATTTCTCAAGGAGGCCCTTGAGAAACAAAGGAACATGATGATGGATAATTTTGTCCAAATCCTTCAATGGTTGCCCACCGGTAGTGCATTAACATCTAGCAACCACTCTGGAGGCTCCACACCTTTTAAGGTACAAGTAAACTATGAAATTTTGATATTTGAGGGAAAAATATATGCAAACGTCATAGATAAATGGTTAAATATGCTAGAATAATATTTTTTTGTTCATGATTTTTCTAGCCAGGAAAATATTACTTTTGCTCTTCTCAAAGCTGCTCCCCATGTGAATGAATGGTGGGAAACCTAATGTGATCAGAAGGATGAAAATACAACCTCACTATTTTCAGCCGCACCCACCTTGAATTGGTCCCTAGACACCATCGAGGAGTAGTACTACCCTGTCGGGAGATATGAGGATAAATACATAAAGTGTACCACACTGCGACAAGGAAGGGACCAAGATGTGTTGGAGTTTACCAATGTTTTCCATACACTTCACACGAAGTTGGGTATAAAGGATTCTTAGAAACATTTGGTACTCAAATATCGCGACTGCCTACACAGGTACATCCACGATGAGATGGAGTTCTTGTACATCTCCTTACTTGGCACGGTGTGCCAATATGTCATCAAGATTGAGGAGCAGTTTGAACAAAAGAAGTGAGACTTTGGATTTGTGAATCCAAAGCAAAGGAAATGTCCCCACAAACTACAAAACAAAGGACAAATCCAAGGCGGGGCTGCCCAGGACAACCTGCCAAAGATGCAAGAAAATAACAACACCGTGAAGCCGAAGAAGAACGTGGGAAAGTGGTGTGAGTTCCATAAAAGCACTAATCAAAACAAAAGTGAGGGTTGGGCACAACTGTCATTGGTCGCCGAGTTGAAGGCTTCAAAATCATATGATGTTCCAGCTCTGAGTTAGAACCTGACAAGGGGAATGAAAAAAGGAAGCAGATTATCGATGCAGAGCCCAACACCACTATTTCCACCACGAATATCCAAAAGGAGGAAACCGAAGATCTAGAGGACGATGAACACCTGTTCCACTCCCAGATGTGGGTAAAGGGTTACCCACTACAGTTCATTGTTGACAATGGGAGCCAAAAGAACCTCGTTTCAGCAGAGGTCATGAAGCAATGAGGCTTACTGACTACAACATATCCACAACCATACACCATCGAGTAGCTTCACCAAGGACGACATCTTCATGTGCACCAGCAATTCTGCCTTCCATACATCACCAAGCCCTTCACAAATGAAGTATTATATGATGTTTCTCCCTTTGATGTTTGTGATGTATTATTTGGCCAACCATACTTGTGGAAGTGACATGCTGTGTATGATTCAAGGCCTCACTTTGTTATTATTGCCTTGGGAAATCAATGGTATAGGATAGCAGGTAACACCACCTACTGCCATCTCTTTGGTTACTGCAAAAAAGTGTAGTAAGCCCATTTCCAAAACCAAGAGATTTGTTTTTGTGATCATACACCCTCAGGGAAATAAGAAAATGATGGCCACAAACTTGAGACAAGTCCCCTCCGCATGACAACAATAGATGGACAAGGTCATGGAGGAGTACAAGGAAATCTTCACCTCCCCTTGAGGAGTGCCTCTATACTGCCAGGTCAAGCACTCTATCGATATGACCCCAGGTGCATTGTTGCCCAATGGACCAATCTATCCGTAGTTCATTATGCAGAATGACAAAATCAAGAGGAAGATTCAGGAGCTGCTAGAGAAAGGTCACATCTAGGTTAGTTCATAACATATGGGAGACCGATCATGTCGGTACAAAAGAAGGATGGGACTTGGAGACTTTGTATCAACCATCAGATGCTGAACAAGATCACTGTCGAAAATAGGTACCTGATTCCACAGATTAATAACTTTCAAGACCAACTCAAGGGGGGAAATATTTTAGCAAGGTCGAAGAGAAGTCTGGATATCCTCCGATGTGTGGAAGAATTCCTTCAAATCGAAGAAGCAACTTTTCAAATGGTTGTTTATGCCTTTCAAGTTGGCGAATGCTCCTGCAACCTTCATGAGGTTGATGGATGACATTGTGTAGCCATTCACCAACTCACTTGTAGTGGTATACTTCGATGACATCTTGATCTTCAACTGGAGTTGCGAAGAGCACCGCCCCCACATTTGATAGGTTCTCTAAACACTGTAGCAACACAAGGTGTGTGCCAATTTCTTGAAATGCACTTTTGGCATAACCAAGGTTTAGTATCTGGGATACATTATTGATGAATGGGGGGTGCATGTGTATCTAGCCAAGATCCAAGTCATTGGGATTGGCTAACCCCAACCACTCTGATAGAGCTCCGTAGCTTTCTCAGTCTTGCCAATTTCTACCGTAGGTTCACGTTAGGGTTCTCTCATATCACTTTGCCCTTGATTCAATTCACCAAGGGAGGAGCGAAAGAAAAATTATTTTGGTCTGAATCTCAATAGAAGGCATTCGCTGAGTTGAAACACCACCTCTACTCTGCACCAGTGGTCACATTACAAGACTTGCAAGAACAATTTGAGATCAAGACAGATGTTGTTGACTATGCTATTGGGGTAGTCCTTACTCAACAAGGGCATCCAGAGGCATATCACAACGAGACACTTGCAGACATAGTTCAAATGTATCCCACTTATGATAAAGAGATGTACTCCATTGTACAGGTCTATCGACAATGGAAGCATTACATTTCGCGGAAGGAAATGATCATCCACACAGACCACAGACCACTATCACTCATATAGATGGAAGGGAAGTTGTAAAATGATTGGCATCAGAAGTGGTCCACATACTTGCAACATTTCCATTTGAATATCAAGTACAAAAAGGGTAGCACCAATAATGTTTCTGGCTGCCTCAACCAACCACCGATCATGGCATTAAACACTGTTCTCAACTCTTGCGAGCATGAGACTTCTGATTGGCCACTTCTCTACAAAAGTAACCCAAAATTCGGCCACACATAGAAAATGCTCTTGGAAGGTTAGAAAGTTCTAGATTTTCACCTCTAGGATGCCTTGTTATGCCACTTCGGACACTTTTGTGTTCCTTCAAGCGAGCGTGCCAAGATTATTTGGGAAGCACACTACATTTGGGCCACTAGGCATTTCATGGTTGAGGAAACAGTGGCAGTACTGGAGAAATATTTCTATTGGCAAAATCAGCAACAGGATGTCACGAAGCAAATCAGATCCCGCACTGTGTGCGCCATTGCCAAGTCGACCATCAAGAAGCAAGGCCTCTATAATCTGTAGTGTACCCATAGTCGACCTTGGGAATCAATGTCCATGGATTACATGTTCGGCCTTCCTTCTACTAAGCATGGAAACAATTGTGTTTTGGTGGTCCTCAACAGAGTCTCAAAGATGGCCATTATGGTGGCCTGCAAGAAGAATATCACAACAGAAGCCACTGATAAACTCATCTTTGAATGACTATGGTTACACTTTGGGATTCTAGAGTCTATCATATTTGATGGGGATAGTAGGTTCCTCAGTACATTTTGGTCCAATATTTGGTCGATGTTGTACACCAAGCTCATTAAGTCCACATCTTTCCATCCCCAAACTGATGGCCAGAAAGAGATTGTCAACCAGATAATTGTACACATTTTGTGCATGTACAACTCAAATCATTGATGCACATGGGATGAGAGACTCCCCTATGTCTAGTACAGTTATAATCGAGCTCTCCATAGCTTGACTGGCCACAAACCTTTTCAAGTGGGCTTGGCATTCAAGCCACTATGTCCCATTGATGTGGTCATACCATTTGCATCTACTCAGGAAGATTTGGATCATGTCTAGTTCAAAACTGATAAGGAAAACAACTTCGTTGAACACATCCAACACATTCACCAATAGGTCCATGTCATTATGGAGAAATCAAATGCCAACTACAAGTAGCAACATGATCAACATTTGATGCCACACAAGTTTCAGGTGGGTGACAAAATTTGGTTGCATTTGTTGAAGGAACGCCTTACCTGAGCCTATCAGAAACTATGACCACTCTGATATGATCCTTACAGTGCTACTAAGCTTGTGGGAGACAATGCATTTGAGCTCAACATTCCCCCATTCCTTGGCCTGCACCCAATTTTCAATGTGGATTGCTTTCGACCATACTTCTCACTATTGGTGGACACATTAGACAATGCATAACAACTCACACCTACAAAGTTAAATCCAGACTGGGTGGAACAAGGCACAACTGATCAGATCATGGACACGCAGATCAAGAACACCTGATAGCAAAGGATCCAACTATATCGATATGTCAAAGCACGCCAATTCCTTCACAAGGGTAGGTGGCTCACTAGGGACCAAGTTGAGCAGAAGTTTCCTCATCTCATGGAGGAACTCAACGCAATGGGGACCATTACTTCGTAAGGGGGGAGGAATGATCTAGGTGGATATTGCTAGCCACCTGCCTATTCTACTTGGACCACCACCATTTCTTCTTTTAGTTTTTCAGTGTCCTAATTTGTAGTACAATTTACTATTTTTGGCATATTTTCAGGTCCTAAACTTCTCGAGCCATTTTGAGGCCTTAAAATACATTTTTGGGAAAATAGGGGTGAACATGCGACATATACCAATGTTGGTCATTTAAAAGTTGTAGTCCTCAAATAGATCATTATAACGAGGTATTGTGCACGTCAAACGAAGATTGTAGGCCAAAGTTATGACCCCGAGAAGTTGATGTATCAATTTACCCAAATGGGATCCATAGTTTGGTGCTTCATCTCTTAGGGTTAGGTTTTTGGATGTTTAGGGTTTTCCGTTATTTCTCAATAATAAATAAGCCTTTCATCCTCATTGTAACAGAGTTTAGAGGCATGTAATCGCCACATCTCTTCTCAGAGATAAGATACCATCGCCCAATCTAGTATTATTTTCATTTTGTTTGTAAGCATATTTCAGTATTTGATATTAATGAAATGAAGTGTTATTTTTTATGCATCTTGCTATTTATGTTTATATCTGTAATTTGTTGTGTTCCTATTTAAATCTGGATCATAAACACTCTAAGCTTGTGAATAAACCCCTCGCTAAATAAAACTTCCCAAGAGCTAGTTGCCAAAATATCGACATAACTTTCTGTGTTATCTTTAAAAGACTCGTATTCCAAAAGAACAAAAAATACAGACTCTTTCACCCCACACTTCTTTTGGATTTTTTTGGTACCCTATTTCACAACGAATTTGATGAGAATTAATCCTTAACTAAGCAATACGAATTTTGGCTCTCCAAGGAATATTGGCCTCTATGTACACTTTTTGTTGATGATTATGAGTGGGATTAAGCACTTCAATATAGTATTTTTTCTTTCTCCCTAGCTCCTTATCCCAAGTATGCTTGTGCAACTTATCCATAATATAGGCTTTTATATTTTTACTCTTTATGGGACACGCATCCATTTGTTATTTTGCTGCATCCAAGTCTTTTTTCTCTTACATAATATGTCATTAAAGACAAGATTAGGCCATATGCCCTCTTTCATTTGCACAATTTTTTCTAAATACCTTATGACTCACACCATAGCAATTACTTCAATAGGAGTAGCCCTTGTTTCACTTAATAAGATAGCATAAGGAACTTCACTTTTAATCTTGAATTTGTTTGAAATCAAACACTTTTGAATTTTCTCAATTTATTTCGAGTGCATGTCGGATGCACAACCAGCCCATGGTTCACAACCATAGAGAATCAACGGAATCACTAGAAGCCAAAAAATATTTTGAGTGGTTTTCTAGTCCCATAACTTTGCCTCTCTACACCTATTTTGAAAAGCATAAAATGATTTCCAACACCCTAAAGTTCTTTTCTTTTTACAACTATCCCAAACTAGATTTTTGTTGAAGATAATTTCGATGTATTTGTAATCCGCAACCTCTTCCAGAATGTTGCCTTCAAAGTAGAAATTTTGTTTGTTATGTTTTCTTTTTTCAGAGAAAACCACTACTTTCGTTTCACTAATATTGACTTGCATCCCCACCCTTCTACAAAAATGTTGAAGGGATAGTACATGCTCTTGAAAACCAAGAGCAGATTTATCAATCAGAATAAGATCATCTTCATACAAAAGAAGCCTTATAATAACCTTTCCCAAATAGATACCATCATCCCCATGCGAATTTAACCACTCTTCAAGCTTGTCGATATGTAAACCAAAAACGGTAGGAGGCAGAGGGCAACCTTGCTTGACCTCGATATCATTTCTAAAACTTACAGAAATGCCTGCTAAAGTTTTAATTTTGACTTTCACCTCTTCATACAGCCTATGCACAACTATTCTTAAATGTTTAGGAACACCAAGCTCCTCCATTTTGTGCCAAAGTTTATCTCTAGGAACTATTTGAAGCACTTCTGAAATTAACAAAGAACAAAAATACTTCTTCCTTTTTCTACCAAACTTTATCAGTGATATTCCTTCAAGTTATACAACGATCAACTGTGGAATGTTTAGGTCTAAAACCTGCTTTCCCTTTAGGACCCTTATCTCCTTCTTTTTCCCACTTGATAATTTTATTTTCTAGCATGCTTCCAAGTAACTTTGCAAACAAAGGATTTATCATTTTGGGCCTATAATTGGAGGGAATATTGATATCACTGCTCTTGAAAAGAGGTATTCCATTACTAGTTTTCCAATATATGGGGAACCCCTATTGTATGATGCTATTGAAATTTTTTGTAATCTGAGGTGCAATAATCTTTGAGCCCCACTTAAGATACTGCTCCTGGAGTTCAACTAAATAATTTTTTTTCCAACACCCAACTTATTCATAGCCATCTCTACCTCTTGCATCATGAAGAGTTTAGTATTAGTGTTGACCAATGGGGGAGGGTCAACCTTGGGATCCTTCTCGTAGTATTGTCTTGCATAGTTAAGCCATTTAGGAGCTATAATACTATTTTCGGTTTGCATTTTTATTGGTTCGAGCTCCTTCTAAAATAATTTTGGATTAGTTTCCCCAAGGAAGATTAGTTCATCCCTCCTTGAGACCATGAAATCAACAATTTTCTTTCTTAATATTTGTTTGTAAGTTTGATTTTTATGTTATCCCTGTTTGACTATTTCCGTATTCTCCTTGTCTTTTTGTATTCCTCGTCAAATCAAGCATTAATCAGAAAGTAATTTGTTTCAAACTTATTAAGTTTTGCTCTTTTCCACTCTGCAAGTGTAATTTGAACTAAATGTGTTAATTCGTGACTATGAAGGCTTTGAATTAGGATTTCCTCATTCTCAAATAGCCTCTCTACTGTCATTTTGAAGGTATTAAAATTTTCTAGAGTCAAAAAAGTAATATCTCAAATAATGACATTATTAGATTTGAATTTTATTTTTTGAATGATTGTGTTTTCTTAACATTTTCAAAGAATAACGAGGCTCTTTGACCAAAAAAACATGCATGTTATGGTTCTAAAAAATAGAAGAGCTTATATTTTCTTTTAGATGAAAAAAAAATGGGCTAGAACTTTGTCTAAAGTTGTGTGAAACATGAAAATATTGGCCTAACATAATGTGTTAAGTCTTATTTATTGTTCTCTTCATGTGAATTAAATGAATAACAACAACATAATTGGAAAAACATAAAATCTTTGTAATTCTACATTTTGAAAAAGAAAAATTCAAAAGTTGTATTCATATATGAGATTATCCAATAAACAATAAATTATATTAAAATAGTTCTAATGGTTTTATTTAAAAAAGTAATATCTCAAACAATGACATTATTAGAATTGAATTTTATTTTTTGAATGATTGTGTTTTCTTAACATTTTCAGATAGTAACATGGCTCTTTGAGCAAAAAAACATGCATGTTATGATTCTAAAAAATAGAAGAGCTTATATTTTCTTTTAGATGAAAAAAAATTGGGCTGGAACTTTTTCTAAAGTTGTCTCAAACATGAAAATATTGGCCTAACTTAACGTGTTATGTCTTATTTATTGTTCTCTTCATGTGAGTTAAATGAATAACAACAACATAATTGGAAAAATGTAAAATCTTTGTAACTCTAAATTTTGAAAAAGAAAAATTCAAAAGTTGTATTCATATATGAGATTATCCAATAAACAATAAATTATATTAAAAGAGTTCTAATGGTTTTATTTAAAAAAGTAATATCTCAATAATGACATTATTAGATTTGACTTTTATTTTTTGAATGATTGTGTTTTCTTAACATTTTCAAAGAGTAACGAGGCTTTCTGAGCAAAAAAACATGCATGTTATGATACTAAAAAATAGAAGAGCTTATACTTTCTTTTAGATGAAAAAAAAATTGGGCTAGAACTTTGTCTAAAATTGTCTCAAACATGAAAATATTGGACTAACTTAATGTGTTAAGTCTTATTTATTGTTCTCTTCATGTGAGTTAAATGAATAACAACAACATAATTGGAAAAACATAAAATCTTTGTAATTCTACATTTTGAAAAAGAAAAATTCAAAAGTTGTATTCATATATGAGATTATCCAATAAACAATAAATTATATTAAAATAGTTCTAATGGTTTTATTTAAAAAAGTAATATCTCAAATAATGACATTATTAGAATTGAATTTTATTTTTTGAATGATTGTGTTTTCTTAACATTTTCAGAGAGTAACATGGTTCTTTGAGCAAAAAAACATGCATGTTATGATTCTAAAAAATAGAAGAGCTTATATTTTCTTTTAGATGAAAAAAAATTGGGCTAGAACTTTTTCTAAAGTTGTCTCAAACAAGAAAATATTGGCCTAACTTAATGTGTTATGTCTTATTTATTGTTCTCTTCATGTGAGTTAAATGAATAACAACAACATAATTGGAAAAATATAAAATCTTTGTAACTCTAAATTTTGAAAAAGAAAAATTCAAAAGTTGTATTCATATATGAGATTATCCAATAAACAATAAATTATATTAAAAGAGTTCTAATGGTTTTATTTAAAAAAGTAATATCTCAATAATGACATTATTAGATTTGACTTTTATTTTTTGAATGATTGTGTTTTCTTAACATTTTCAAAGAGTAACGAGGCTTTCTGCGCAAAAAAACATGCATGTTATGATACTAAAAAATAGAAGAGCTTATACTTTCTTTTAGATGAAAAAAAAATTGGGCTAGAACTTTGTCTAAAATTGTCTCAAACATGAAAATATTGGACTAACTTAATGTGTTAAGTCTTATTTATTGTTCTCTTCATGTGAGTTAAATGAATAACAACAACATAATTGGAAAAACATAAAATCTTTGTAATTCTAAATTTTGAAAAAGAAAAATTCAAAAGTTGTATTCATATATGAGATTATCCAATAAATAATAAATTATATTGAAAGAGTTCTAATGGTTTTATTTAAAAAAATAATATCTCAAATAATGACATTATTAGATTTGAATTTTATTTTTTGAACGATCGTGTTTTCTTAACATTTTCAAAGAGTAACGAGGCTCTTTGAGCAAAAAAACCTACATGTTATGATTCTAAAAAATAGAAGAGCTTATATTTTCTTTTAGATGAAAAAAAAATTGGGCTAGAACTTTGTCTAAAGTTGTCTCAAAAATGAAAATATTGGCCTAACTTAATGTGTTAAGTCTTATTTATTGTTCTCTTCATGTGAGTTAAATGAATAACAACAACATAATTGGAAAAGCATAAAATCTTTGTAATTCTAAATTTTGAAAAAGAAAAATTCAAAATTTGTATTCATATATGAGATTATCCAATAAACAATAAATTATATTAAAAGAGTTCTAATGGTTTTATTTAATGTCAAGTTGTCCTTACTTCTTTAACCAATAAATATGGTATTTCTTTCTAATT
>APFE031079240.1:62970-111877 GCA_000404065.3 Pinus taeda | reverse complement strand
GGTTACACATCATGCTCGATTGTAGAATGAGCCTCTTGGCTCAATAAAAGTAAAGGGAAACAAAAAGGAAAAAGAAAAAATGTGTGCATCTCTTAATTTGGTTGTAAACCAAACCATATTTGATTGGCGAGTTAGTATAGAACTATAACTCTTGACTTCCTGACAGGGGTGTGGTGATAGGTCTACTAGAAAGAAATAGAGAAGGAAAGAAAATTATTTTAACATCCATGAGGCTAAAAAAGTATCCTATGGGACAGATTTCTTCTTCATCTCATTGATGTATTCGACCCTTTTCTTGTAAAGCTTCATAATAAAATGATCCAGGTAGATATTGTGGCAACCCACCCATTCCACCCGGACCCCCACCATTGTTTCTTTTAGTTTTTTCAATTTCCATATCTGCAGCACAATTTACTACTTTTGGCAGTTTTTCTTGTCCTAAACTTCAAGAGCCGTTTTGAGGCCGTAAACGACATTTTTTGGGAAAACGGGGGCCAACATGAATTGCAGGCTCATGCTATCCATATTTTTATTCCTAAGATATATATTTCTAGTGAGGTGTTGTGCATGTCAAACGGAGATCGTATGCTAAAGTTATGACCCCGAGAAGTTGATGTACCAATTTACCCAAACAAGGAATATAGTTTGGTGCTTCATCTCCTAGGGTTAGGTTTTTGGATGCTTAGGATTTTCCATTATTTCTCAATAATAAATAGGCCTTTGAGCCTCATTGTAACAGATTTCAGAGGCATGTAGCTGCCACATCTGTTCTCAGAGATAAGCTACCATTGCTCGATCTAGTCTTATATTCATTCAGTTTGTAAGCATTTTTTGATATTTGATATTAAGGAAATGAAGTGTTATTTTTTCTTCATCTCTGTATTCTTGGTTATATATGTAATCTTTTATGTTCCTGTTTAAATCAGGATTAGTGGGATCAAAGCAATTTTCTCTTTGTCTATTTTTCTTTGCATGTCCCCAATGAGGTCGAGATATAAGGAGTTAGGGCCCAATCTCATTGAAACTTTGCAAGATAAGCCTCATAAACCCCGATGACTGCCCATGGGGGAAGAAAACAAAGATGAGGGACCAATATATCCTATCACAATAATTCTCAAGGAGGCCCTTGAGAAACAAAGGAACACGATGATGGATAACTTTGTCCAAATCCTTCAACGGTTGCCCACCAGCGGTGCATCCACATATAGAAACCACTCTGGAGGCTCCACACCTTTTAAGGTACAAGCAAACTATGAAATTCTGATATTTGAGGGAAAAATATATGCAGACGTCATAGATAAATGCTTAAATTTGCTAGAATAATATTTTTTTGTTCATGATTTTTCTAGATAGGAAAAGATTACTTTTTCTCTTCTCATACCTGCTCCCCATGTGAATGACTGGTGGGAAACCTAATGTGACCAGAAGGATGAAAATATGACCTCACTATTTTCAGCCGCACCCACCTTGAATTGGTCCCTAGACGCCATCAAGGAGTAGTACTACCCTGTCGGGAGCTATGAGGATAAATACATAAAGTGGACCACATTGTAGCAGGGAAGGGACTAAGATGTGTTGGAGTTTACCAATGTTTTCCATACCCTTCATGAATTTGGGTATAAAGGATTCTGAGAAACATTTGGTACTCAAATACCGCGACTGCCTACATAGGTACATCCACGATGAGATGGAGTTCTTGTACATCTCCTCGGTCGGCACAGTGTACCAATATGTCATCAAGATCGTGGAGCAGTTTGAACAAAAGAAGTGAGACCTTGGATTTGTGAATCTAAAGCAAGGGAAATGTCCCCACAAACTACAAAACAAAGGACAAATCCAAGGCGGGGTAGCCCAAGAAAACCTGCCAAAGCTGCAAGAAAATAACAACACCCTGAAGCCGAAGAAGAACATGGGAAAGTGGTGAGAGTTCCATAAAAGCACCAATCAAAACAAAAGTGAGTGTTGGGCCAAGATGTCATTGGTTGCTGAGTTGAAGGCTTGAAAAGGATATGATGTTCAAACTCTGAGTTAGAACCTGACAAGGGGAATGAAAAAGGGAAGCAGATTATTGATGCAGAGCCCGACACCACTATTTCCACCACGAATATCCAAAAGGAGGAAACCGAAGATCTAGAGGAGGAGGAGTGCCTTTTCCACTCCCAGATGTGGGTAAAGGGTTACCCACTACAGTTCATTGTTGAAAGTGGGAGCCAAAAGAACCTCGTTTCAGCAGAGGTCATGAAGCAACTAGGCTTACCGACCACAACACATCCACAACTGTACACCATCGAGCAGCTTCACCAAGGACGAGATCTTCATTTGCACCAGCAATGCCGCCTTCCATACATCACCAAGCCCTTCACAAATGAGGTATTATATGATGTTTCTCCCTTTGATGTTTGTGATGTATTATTAGGCCAACCATACTTGTGTAAGTGACATGCTGTGTATGATTCAAGGCCTCGCTTTGTTATTATTGCCTTGGGAAATCAGTTGTATAGGATACTAGAGGTAGCACCACCTACCGCCATCTCTTCGGTTACTGCAAAAAAGTGTAGTAAGCTCATTTCCAAAACCAAGAGATTTGTTTTTGTGATGATACACCCTCAGGGAAATAAGAAAATGGTGGCCACAAACTTGAGACAAGTCCCCTTCACATGACAACAACAGATGGACAAGGTCATGGAGGAGTACAAGGACATCTTCACCTCCCCTTGAGGAGTGCCTCTACACTACCAGGTCAAGCACTCTATTGATATGACCCCAGGTGCACTATTGCCCAATGGACCAATCTATCCACACTTCATTATGCAGAATGAAAAAATCCAGAGGTAGATTCAGAAGCTACTGGAGAAAGGTCACATCTAGGCTAGTTCATACCATATGGGAGACCGATCATGTTAGTACAAAAGAAGGATGGGACTTGGATACTTTGTATTAAGCATCAGACGCTGAACAAGATCACTATCTAAAATAGGTACTTGATTCCAGGGATTAATAAATTTCTACACCAACTCAAGGGGGGAAATATTTTAGCAAGGTCGAAATGAAGTCTGGAGATCACCAAATACTAGTTAAAACCTCCAATGTGTGGAAGACTTCCTTCAAATCTAAGGAGTGGCTTTTCGAATGGTTGGTTATGCCTTTCAAGTTGTCGAATGCTCCTGCAGCCTTCATGAGGCTAATGGATGACATCTTGCAGCCATTCACCAACTCACTTGTAGTGGTATACTTGGATGACATCTTGATCTTCAACTGGAGTTGGGAAGAACACCGCCACCACATCCGATAGGTTTTCTAAACACTACAACAACACAAGATGTGGGCCAATTTGTTGAAATGCACTTTTGGCATAACCAAGGTTCAGTATCTGGGATACATTACTGATGAATGGGGGGTGAATGTGGATCTAGCCAAGATCCAAGTCATTCGGGATTGGCTAACCCCAACCACTCTGATAGAGCTCTGTAACTTTCTCGGTCTTGCCAATTTCTACCACAGGTTCACATTAGGGTTTTCTCATATCACTTTGCCCTTGAGTCAAGTCACCAATGGAGGAGCGAAAGAAAAATTATTTTGGTCAAAATCTCAACAAAAGTTATTCGCTGAGTTGAAACATCACCTCTACTCTGCACTAGTGGTCACATTACCAGACTTGCAAGAACCATTTGAGATTGAGACAGATGTTGTTGACTATGCTATTGGGGTAGTCCTTACTCAACAAGGGCATCCAAAGGCATATCACAGTGAGAGACTTTTAGACATAGTTCGAATGTATCCCAGTTATGACAAAGAGATGTACTCCATTGTGCAGGCCTACCGACAATGGAAGCATTACATTTTGGGGAAGGAAATGATCATCCACACAGACCACTGGCCGTTGTCATTCATATAGATAGAAGGGAAGTTTTAGAATGAGTGGCATCAGAAGTGGTCCACATACTTGCAACAATTCCATTTGAATATTAAGTACAAGAAGGGTAGCACCAATAATGTTTCTGACTGCCTCAACCGACCACCGATCATGGCATTAACCACTGTTATCAACTCTTGTGAGCATGAGACTTCTGATTGGCCACTTCTCTACAAAAGAAACCCAAAATTCGGCCACACATACCAAACACTCTTGGAAGGTTAGAAAGTTCTAGATTTTCACCTCTAGGATGCCCTGTTATGCCACTTGGGACACCATTCTGTTCCTTCAAGCAAGCGTGCGAAGATTATTTGGGAAGCACACTACATTTGGGCCACTGGGCATTTCATGGTTGAGAAAACAGTGGCAGTACTAGAGAAATATTTATAGTGGCCAAATCAGCAACATGATGTCCGAAAGCAAATCAGATCCTGCACTACGTGCGCCATTGCCAAATCAACCATCAAGAAGCAAGGCCTCTATAATCTGCTGTGTACCCATATTCAACCTTGGGAATCCATGTCCATGGATTACATGTTGGGCCTTCCTTCTACAAAGCATGGAAACGACTGTGTTTTGGTGGTCCTCAACAGATTCTCAAAGATGGCCATTATGGTGGCATGCAAGAAGAATATCACAACATAAGCCACTGATAAAATCATCTTTGAATGAGTGTGGTTACACTTTGAGATTCTAGAGTCTATGATATTTGATGGGGATAGCAGGTTCCTCAATACATTTTGGTCTAGTCTTTGGTCAATGTTGTACACCAAGCTCATTAAGCTCGCATCTTTCCATCTCCAAACTAATGGCAAGAAAGAGATTGTCAATCGGATAATCGTACACATTTTGTGCATGTACAACTCAAATCATTGATGCACATGGGATGAGAGACTCCCCTATGTCTAGCACAGTTATAACTGAGCTCTCCATAGCTTGACTTGCAACAAACCTTTTCAAGTGCTCTTGGTATTCAAGCCACTATGTCCCATTGATGTGGTCATACCATTTTCATCTACTCAGGAAGATCTGGGTCATGTCTGGTTCGAAATCGATAAGGCAAACAACTTCATTTAACACATACAACACATTAGCAGGTAGGTCCATGTCATTATGGAGAAATAAAATGCCAACTACAAGCAGTGACATGATCAACATTTGATGCCACACAAGTTTCAATTGGTTGACAAAGTTTGGTTGCATTTGTAGAAGGAACGCCTTACCTGAGCCTATCAGAAACTATGACCACTCTGATATGATCCTTACATCGTTACTAAGTTTGTGGGAGACAATTCATTTGAGCTCAACATTCCCCCATTCCTTGGCCTACACCCAGTGTTCATTGTGGATTTCTTTCGACCATACTTCTCACTATTGGTGGACACATTAGACAATGCATAACAACTCACACCTATAGAGTTAAATCCAAACTGAGTGGAACAAGCCAAAACTGATCAGATGATGGACACACAGATCAAGAACACCCAATATCAAAGGATCCAACTATATTGATTTGTCAAAGCACACCAACTCCTTCACAAGGGTAGGTGGCTCCCTAGGGACCAAGTTTAGTAGAAGTTTCCTCATCTCATGAAGGAACTCAACGCAATGGGGACCATTACTTCCTAAGGGGGGAGGAATGATCTAGGTGGATATTGGTGGCCACCTGCCTATTCCACTTGGACCACCACCATTTCTTCTTTTAGTTTTTCAGTGTCCTACTTTGTAGCACAATTTACTATTTTTGGCATCTTTTCGGGTCCTAAACTTCTCGAGCCATTTTTAGGCCTTAAAATACATTTTTGGGAAAATAGGGGTGAACATGCGACATATACTAATGTTGGCCATTCAAAATTTGTAGTCCTCAAATAGATCATTATAACGAGGTATTGTGCACGTCGAACGAAGATTGTATCCAAAGTTACGACCCCGAGAATTTGATGTATCAATTTACCCAAACGGGGTCCATAGTTTTGTGCTTCATCTCCTAGGGTTAGGTTTTTGGATGTTTAGGGTTTTCCATTATTTCTCGATAATAAATAAGCCTTTGATCCTCATTGTAACAGAGTTTAGAGGCATGTAATCGCCACATCTCTTCTCAGAGATAAGATACCATCGCCCAATCTAGTCTTATTTTCATTTTGTTTGTAAGCATATTTCAGTATTTGATATTAATGAAATGAAGTGTTATTTTTTATGCATCTTGCTATTTATGTTTATATCTGTAATTTTTTGTGTTCCTATTTAAATCTAGATCATAAACACTCCTAGCTTGTGAATAAACCCCTCACTAAATAGAATTTCCCAAGAGCTAGTTGCCAAAATATCGACATAACTTTCCCTGCTATCTTTAAAAGAATCGTATTCCGG
This sequence comes from Pinus taeda, assembly GCA_000404065.3. NCBI lineage: Eukaryota > Viridiplantae > Streptophyta > Pinopsida > Pinales > Pinaceae > Pinus > Pinus taeda. Next base: position 105,594 of record APFE031079240.1, on the reverse strand, counting down.
AAGAACAAAAAAAATAGACTCTTTCATCCCACACTTCTTTTTGCATTTTTTAGTGTCCTATTTCACAAAGAAGTTGATGAGAATTAGTCCTTAACTGAGCAATACGAATTTTGGCTCTCCAAGAAATATTGGCCTCTATGTACGCTTTTTCTTGATGATTATGAGTGGGATTAAGCACTTCAATATAGTATTTTTTCTTTCTCCCTAGCTCCCTATCCCAAGTACGCTTGTGAAACTTATCCATAATAGAGGCTTTTATAATTTTTACTCTTTATGGGACACGCATTCAAGAAAATACCCCATTTAATAAACCATTTGTTATTTTTCTACATCCAAGTCTTTTTTCTCATACATAATGTGTCAATAAAGACAAGATTAGGCCATATTCCCTCTTCCACTTTCACAATTTTTTCTAAATACCTTCTGACTCACACCATAGTAATTACCTCAACAGGAGTAGCCCTTGTTTCACTTAATAATATAGCATAAGGAACTTCACTTTTAATCTTGAATTTGTTTGAAATCAAACGCTCTTGAATTTTCTCAATATGTTTCCAGTGCATGTCGGATGCACAACCAGCCCACAGTTCACAACCATAGAGAATCAATGGAATCACTAGAAGCCAAAAAATATTTTGAGTGGTTTTCTAGACCCGTAACTTTGCCTCTCTACACCTATTTTGAAAAGCATAAAATACTTTCCAACACCCTAAAGTTCTTTTCTTTCTACAACTATCCCAAATTAGATTTTTGTTGAAGACAATTTCAAGGTATTTGTAATCCGCAACCTCTTCCAGAATCTTGCCTACAAAGTAGAAATTATGTTGGTTATGTTTTCTATTTTTAGAGAAAACCACTACTTTCGTTTCGCTAATATTGACTTGCATCCCCACCCTTCTACAAAAATGTTGAAGGGATAGTAAGTGCTCTTGAAAACCAAGAGCAGATTTATTAATCATAATAAGATCATTTGCATACAAAAGAAGCCTTATAATAAACTTTCCCCAATAGATACCATCATCCCCTTGTGAATTTAACCACTCTACAAGCTTGTCGATATGTAAACCAAAAGCGGCAGGAGATAGAGGGAAACCTTGCTTGACTTCGATATCATTTCTAAAACTTTCAAAAATGTCTGCTAAAGTTTTAATTTTGACTTTCACCTCTTCATACAGCCTATGCACAACTATTCTTAAATGTTTAGGAACCCCAAGTCCCTCCATTTTGTGCCAAAGTTTATCTCTAGGAACTGTTTCAAACACTTCTGAAATTAACAAAGAACAAAAACACTTCTTCCTTTTTCTACCAATCTTTTTCAATGATATTCCTTCAAGTTATACAATGATCAATAGTGGAATGTTTAGGTCTAAAACCTACTTTCCCTTTAGGATGCTTATCTCCTTCCTTTGTCCACTTTCTAATTTTATTTTCTAGCATGCTTCCAAGTAACTTTGCAAACAAAGGGTTTATCATTTTGGGCCTATAATTGGAGGGAATATTGATATCGCCACTCTTGAAAAGAGGTATTTCATGACTAGTTTTCCAATATATGGGGAACCCCTATCGTATGATGTTATTGAAATTTTTTGTAATGTGAGGTGCAAGAATCTTTGAGCCCCACTTTAGATACTGTTCTTGGAGTTCAACTAAATCTTTTTTTTTCCAACACCCAACTTATTCATAGCCATCTCTACCTCTTGCATCAATGAAGAGTTCAGTATTAGTGTTGACCAATGGGAGAGGGTCAACCTTGGGATCCTTCTCATAGAATTGTCTTGCATAGTTAAGCCATTTAGAAGCTATAATACTATTTTCAGTTTGCATTTTTATCGGTTGGAGCTCCTTCCAAAATAATTTGGGATTAGTTTTCCCAAGGAATATTAGTTCATCCCTCCTTGAGACCATGAAATCAGCCTTTTTCTTTCTTAATATTTGTTTGTAAGCTTTGATTTTTATGTTATCCTTGTTTGACTATTTCCATATTCTCGTTGTCTTTTTGTATTCCTCGTCAAACCAAGCATTAATCAAAAAGAAATTTGTTTCAGACTTATTAATTTTTTGCTCTTTTGCACTCTGCAAGTGTAATCTGAATTAAATGTCAAAATCCGTGACTATGAAGGCTATGAATTAGGATTTTCTCATTCTCAAAGAGCCTCTCTACTGTCATTTTGAAGGTATTACAATTTTCTAGAGTCAAAAGAGTTCTTCCCTTTGGGAGATTTTGTTGAAGAGCTGAGTTTTTTACTCTAATTGTTTTTTCTGAGTCCAAGAGAAACTTAGATAGATTGGCTTGTGATATGATTTCGAGTTATCTTATCTCCAATCAAAGCTTCATTTTCTCATGCAAACCACGCGAGTAAATTACATAATCTACTACACTTGCGCCATTGTAAGTATTGCAAGTGAAATTACCAGACTTTGCCCATCTAGCCAAACCATTACAAATGACTAAATCAAAGGCCCCACACAATTATTGACCAAAGAAATTGTAGCCCTTGTCCTCTGAAATTCTTTCCCAGATGATTACTCTCTTCTATAAGCCAAATAGTATCATAGTCTTCTTTACAAAAAAGAATGCTAGCTTGCTCACTTGCATTCCTAGCATTGAAGTCACCCACTATAAGGAGTTCACCTAGCCGAGAATATGATGCAATATATGTTTTTAAGTCTGCAAAGGGATCTTTGTCATCAAGCCCTATACTTTTGTAGATTTTTGAAACTCGTCGTGAAAAATAGCATGCTGCAATTATGATGTGATTTCCATTTTCTAGTATTTTAAACCAAATGAATTGTTTATTTGAGTCTTCTTTTCCTAAGTGAATGACACAACTTCTTTTTCCCTCACTAATACCATGATACCCCAATGTGCTTTGCCATTATGTGTTGCCTTGTTGCACAAGACCATCTTCTAGTATCCTTCGAACAAAGGTATCTTGCACCCTTCAGAAAGAAAACATGGTGCAAGAGTATATTATCCCAATTCCTACCAAAGGAAACTTGATGTCCCTCCTAGCTGAGATATGTAGAAAATGGAGAGATGTTAAAAAGGATAATCAAAATTGTTAATGGTCTAATTTTGGTGGACAAGAAATTAAAATGATTACCATAGGCAAATAAAAAAAAATATATGGGGAGTAAAAGGGAAGTCATGGAGGGATCAAAGGAACTCGATGTACTAGGGCTTAGGGTTTGAAGCCCTCAAGTTAAAGAAAACCAATAAAGTCGAGTCTTGAGCAAAAAGGTAAAAACCATCGACAAATAATTGAAGCCCAAATTTGATGAGTGGAAACATCTCAAGAAAACAAGCTACATTGAACTGATACAAAGCAGTAAAATTCTAATTTGTAAAAGACCAAAAACCTCTGGTCCAACTGCAACCGGGGTCACCTTTTTTTCGTCATCACGATGTCGTGGAATAGCTGGATGGAGTTAACCAAATGCATTACTCCCTTGCTGAAAAAAATCCAAGAAAAAATCAATACTGACATAAATGGTTCGAGTTTACTAAAAATATGAATAAAGGTAATTTGAAACTACCTCTCATAAACTTGCCAAGGGAGAAGTTTAAAGTTACAAGTGTTTCCTAGGATAGGCTACAGGTAGATTACGGGCTTTATGGCCCTCAAATCAACAAATAAGAGGAACTACTAAAATGATAGAGTAGCACGGTGAGAGGGAGAAAATAACAAAGAAATGTTACAAATGAAACCAAAACAATGTGGAAGGTGGTGATAGCGTAAGTGAATTCTGTCAAAACCCTAGCCATCCTTAGCCCTTCGATCTCATAGAGTAATCACTACCCTCAAAATTAGTTTGTGTGAAGTACCACTTGAATTTCATGTGAAAGAGACCCCTGGCATAAGGTATGTGGTCCCAAATACACCTTGTCAAATCAATAATGTGAACCTAGTTATCCCATGTGTGTAGTCCATTTCCATTTCTTCTTGAGTTACTTGCTCAGTTATGGATGGGTTTGTGGTGTTTTGCATTTCCGTGTCCATTTCATTGTGTTGATCTGGAATATGTTGTACGTAGTTGCTCTCTTTGCCTTTCTCCATTGTTGTTGATGAGAGGATTTCGTATCTGTTGTGTGTCGCCTACCTAGGGGCCTCTTTTCCCATAATGTTCCTTCTAGCTTGCTTGTTTTTGTGAGTAACTTTGATAAATCCCTGTTCACCTTTAGCCCTAGTTGGGTCGTCTTTTGGAGGTGGTTTATTCTATGGGAGATCTTGGAAAAGATGGCCCTGCTAGTGGCATTTCCGAAATCTGAATGGAATATGCTGATAATCCACTGGTTGGGTCCATATTTCGTCCCTGAAATTCAGGCTGATAGCTTCATGCAAGGTTCCTGAAACATCCATATAGGCACATATACGAGCATATGAGTTGTAGTGTCCATTTATTGTGCCTTTTGACATTTTGATATATTCTCCCAATCTGTTTCCAATGGCTTGAAGCACTGAAGGTGCCGAGTAGTCCGTAGGGAGAGAATATAGTCGAATCCATACTAGATCCCTAGTGAAGTCTTCTTGTTTCGGCATGAAGTTCTCCTTCTAAAATGTTATGTATAGACCGGCAGAGTTGAAAAAATATGGCCCTCCTTCAAAGATGTGATCCTTGTCCTCCAGAAGAGCGAAAACAACTGTAAAGAAACCCTTCGATCCAAGTTATAGTTCTATTGCCCCTTTAGTGTTCCATTTGGCCTGTATCCATCCTTTCAGAGATCTTTGAGAGGGCGAGATTCCCATAAACTTACATATAACCACATGTTCCTTCATGTAATCTCTGTAAACTTCTATGTTGAGTTCTTGTATGATTATTTCTGGAATTTTTGTTGCCTTTGGATGGCAAGTATTTCCTAATTGAAACTTATCTTGAGCTGTATCTATGGCACCCGATTTAGGGCTATTAGAGTTTTTTGATGAGGTTGAAGCGCAAGCCATAACCCCTAACTTCTTTGTGCCCCGATTCAGATCCTTCCTGTTGAGGGGTTGTGATGGCTTTGTTGTTTTCATGATGAGGGGAGCGAGGGTATAGTTGTTGATTTGAATGAGGAACGACCGGTGAAGAGGTAAGACTAGTGAAAAAGGAAGTGTTAGGTGCGTGAGAGGAGCCCACCACCTGTTGTTTGAAGGAAGGACCCACTTGAAGGACCTTCTGCTCCATGGCAGGCCTACTAAGTGAGCATCCTGGGGAGCATGGTGGGAAGCCAACTACAAGGGTCTCCCATAGAAGCCCACAGTGGAAACAAAGGATCTCAAAATTAGGTCATGCTCTAGAGCTACAGAGCTTTCAACCAATTCCCTCGTAATTTGAATGTGTCACATATCAACCCGAACCTAGTTATAAATCCCACATGTAGAACATAATGAAATCAATGCTTTTTGAAATGCGGGAGGGAGAAATGGACTTAATACTTGATGCAAATAAAAAGAATAATAATCAAATTTGTAAGTCGACGTAAAATTATTGGGAGTTTTCCAAAGTCAAAGTGGATCTACATTCAAGGATAAGACTCTTGATACATAAGAATAAATCTATATTTTGTGAAAGGACATGTCAATGAAGTAGACATGGGACAAGGAATTATTATAGGACCCAAATTCATTAAAAGACAAACTACTGTCAAGAAACCATGAAGAAGTTCTGAAAGCAAAAGAATCCACAACAACTATTTAAATGGTATCAATAAGGAATAAGTTATGAATTTATTCAGGAAACAAATATTAAATCTATATATATATGTGTGTGTGTGTGGTGTGAGTTAGAGGTATGTTACAGCTTAGTTGTTGAGAGCAGAACCAACATTCTTGTTGCTCTACCGTTCACAAAGACAACAACATCTGAATGCAGTTTGATGCATGTTGTTTTCACGGTATGAAAGTTCTACCAAACTCTTCTACCCTACCCTAACACCTTGGCAACAATTGTAGCGTCAGAGGCCAAGAAATTCATTAATTAATTTCCCACATTAGTTTGCAAATGGATTTCATCCGAGGGTAGTAGCACTATCAACAACTTCTTGAATAAAGATGATATTTCAGAGACAATTGTTGTGTACCATAAACACCATCGAGAATGTGAGTAATCAGAGGCATGTCATGCTGGACCTAACGTCGGAATATTCTATTGGATGGTTGTGATTACGAGCACTGGCTCATTGACATGGAGCTCACAAAGTCAATCCAACTAGAGATAGATGAGAATAATTGAAGAAATGTGCAAAATATAAATAAAGGAAGTTGTTCAAAAATAAAAGGCTGAATATAAAATTAATAAAATATAATTAAATATGTATAAATATATATTATATAAATATATATTATTATAATAATATATAATATATAATATATATCTATATTATATCTATATATATAATAAATATAATAATATAGATATATATATATATATATATATTACACAAAAATATAGATAAAATTATTGTGAATATGTCATAAAAGTATGACATTTACCTAATGATACATTCAGATCCGAAGAATTTAATTTCTAATAAAAAATTAATTAATTTAAAACTTTATTTTAAATTATTATTATTGATAATTATAAATCTAATTGATATATGTTAAACATATTTACATTTAAGAAAACATGTCCCCAAAAGAATAATTAGCAATAAGAGTTTAATTAGCAATAAGAGTTTAATGATCTTTATGGACATAACATATTTTAATTAAATTAAAAACAGCATAACTAAAACCCTCTATCTTGTTTAGTGCTAAAACCATTGTAAGTTAAATCTTTGCTATACATCCTCTCAATAAATAATTAATTTAGAATTTGAAAAGAGAAATTTTGTAATGAACATTTTACCAAAAAACTTAAAAAAACTTTATCCACATGAATTATTTCTTCACCAATATAATTTTGAATGCAATTATAATATTTGTTATTTAAAAATTACTTCTAAATATATAAATAATTCTATCTTTTTAAAAATTTTCCAATTTTTTTTTTTTTATTCTTTATCCACTTGAAGCTTCATAATTATTTCTTCACCAATGTAATTTTGAATGAAATTATAACACTAAATATATTAAATAAATTTTCTCTTTTTAAAAATTTACAATTAATTTTTTAAAAATTCATAATTAAATTCCCAGCAAAATTAAAAAAAACAAACAAACACAGAGAAAAGGGAAAATTTGAGACAGTATCATAATCGTTTATTTTCAATAATTAGGTTACGCAAATTTCAAAGCCAAATACCACTAACAAAGTCAAACGGTGGAAATGTCAGTCATTTGCGTAAGGGACTACATGTCAACACCGAAGAAAATGGTGGCAAAGGTCCCGGGCTCTCAGAAGCCGGCCTGGTTGATAAAGATACACATGGAGATTAAGAGAAATAGGGCATCAACCATATCACAGAATTAAGTAGTACGAAAGGTTGTGTTGAATCTGCGAACAGAAGTTTCCCAGAAGTGTATTTTGTGTTACAAACTGTATTTTGTCTTACAAACTGAAGAGGTTTGTTGTTCCATGAAAATTATTACGTTCTTTAGGGCGGAAATTACTGATTTAGTAGACATGCAGTGATTTTTCTTAACACTTTTTCAAAAATAGTTTAGAAAAACCGATACCATAAAAAAAATGGCAAATATGGATAAACTTTCATAACAATTAACTAAAATCTCCAAAGTGGAAATTACTGATTATAGAGAAATGCTGTGATCCATCCAAAAACTGCGGACCCTGAGCAAATCTGAAGTGGCATGTTCCTCCAACCACGTCATACTCACGGTAACTGCCATCAAATCTCTCGGTTGCCTGAATCTGTACAGTACTGTGACTATATTCAGAATTCTGAAAGGTGGTTGGAAAACCATCAAGAAAATGAGCCCAGTTTCAAGCTTGTCGGTGTCAGAGACGGTGACTTGGGAGGCCTTGGTTGCAAATTTTTCCGCGTCTTAATGGCAGTCATTCAATCCCGCAAGTCTTAAGTAAGAAGATAAGTGGCAAATGGATTTAGTTAAATTATTCATTTTCATCTAAATATTATTTTTCATTTCAAAGGTATGGAAATTTCAGTCATATTTTGAAAAAATTTGGCAGGGATTTTTGTAAATCCAAATAAAAACTGTCAAACTTACAATTTTAGGTACCTAGAAGTTTTAGTACTAAATCTATTTCCACCATCAAAAACATGATTCAAACGTGCTTTTACAAAAAAATTTGAATTTTTTTACCCAGATTCCAACCACTTTTAGCCATCCAAACAATTTGTCAAACTACCAATAAATAAACACTAAACTCACTAAACTCGTTAATTGATTTAATACGTAGATCCCGGACGTGAATGGTTGTGACCATGGACCAGCTCTTACAATTATTAATCGAATAGCCCGCATCATTCAGGTAATGATTAAGTAGCTAGCACAGACCAAAAAAGACGGCCAGATTCTGAATTCAAGATCTCTGGGCCCAATATAGACCTCCTAGGCAAGATGCTCTTCTTTGTTTCGTATGCACGCAGGCCGACTTGTGAGGACTTGTGACATGCGGTCAGTATAATGTTTCAGTTCGGAACAATCGTTAACGGTGTGTTGCCCACTCTCTCTTATTGTTCCCCCGTAAGGCCAGAATTCAAATAATTCACATAGTTTATTTTGTATTAGCGATACTTTTCATTATAAATATCTACCTATATAAAATGTTAGTTTAATATTTTTTTTAAATTTTTATCTTTTTAAAAGTTTTTGAATAATTTTTTTTGCTAACTGTTATTGAAAAAATTTGGCTTTAATATTTTTTTAATTATTTAGCTAAAAATAGTTAGTTAAATATATATATTTTTTAATTTTCTAATATAATAATTTTTTTTTGTTAATTTATTAGTGAAAAAAAAAAATTTCAAGTGTATTGCAAAATTAAATTAGAAAAAAAAAACTAAAGGAAAACAAAAAAATAATAAAATAATACAAAAATAAAATAATAGAAAACCATGAAAAACTTAATTATATAAGAAAATGGAAATAAATTGTTTTATTTATATTTTTAGTTAAAATTGTATATAGTAGCCTTGATCCATATTAAATCTACCAAGTGTCGATTTAGTGGTAATAGTTTAGAATTAAGATGGATCAAGAATGGTTTAATGATTAATTATAATTAATTAATTTTTTATTTTGTTTTTATGTAATTTGACACAATTATATTGTTTTCTTGGTAATTATAATTATATGTGTGTGTTTCTGTGTGATATGTTTAGTTGATAATTATAATTATATGTCTGTGGGTTTGTGTGATATCATAGATATTTATTTTATCTTTTACAAAATACACATTATGAATAACTAAGATATGTGATTGCATGAAGTCTATTTTGGTGGTGACAATATTTAATTTACTACTGATGAATTACATAAGAACATGAGAACTTGTTCTTCAAAGGATTTAAATCTTCTTTCGCTTTTAGGATAAATGATTCAATTCTATTTATGGTTGTAGACATGTCTATTTTAGAATAAACCTTACAAAATTTAAATTTAATTATCAAAAAATATTAGGTGGGTGGTAGGGATTTAACTTTCATAGAATATTTTAGAATATTCTTAATATTATACACAGACTCAATGACTGAGATTTATTTTTAAAATAGTTATGTCATTTTCCTATTTTTGTTAAATTCATTAATTATAGAAAATGTCATATAAACAAGTGTCATTTGAAATTAGTTATGGTGTTTTTTTTCAGCTAGTGGTATTGATAAGCCATGGTATTGGCACTTCATATTGTAACAAAGAATATTTACAAATTAAGGGTCTTCACGATAAAGTGGTGGTGAATCTCCATGATTAAGAATCTTGTCGCTAGTGTTTTTAAAATGTATATATGTTTAGATTAGACTATTTACAAATTAAGGGTCTCCATGATAAGGTGGTGGTGAATCACCATGATTAAGAATCTTGTTGCACGTGTTTTTAAAATGTATATATGTTTAAATTTTATATTTATTCTTTCTTCATTAAAAAAAAATGGGTAAGGATTTATATTAAATTTAGTCTAGTTATAATGCGAGAGTCATTACACATTCATCCGTATCTTCCATTACAATTTTTAAAATTTCCAAAAAAGGTCCTTCCTCCTCCTATGTCTTCTATGAACTACATAACTTAATGGATATTTTCTAAGGACCCTCAAAAAACACCTAAATATAGTATATATCCACAATACATAATTCCAAATATAACATGATGACTAGCCTAAATTTGATAGACTAGTTTCATAATTAATCTTTGTTGACGCTATGACTTCACTATGCTCCAAGTCTGCTTGTTTAAATGCTTCTTGTTGTTCCCCCTCTACCTTATTTTTATTGATGTCCATGTCTGCAAACAATTAGAGGAAATTTCAGCCTAAAAGTGCTCATGACATTTTCATGTAATTTGCATCTCATAATATATCAACGAGTCAAAATCTTTTAAATTTAAAATGAGGTACATGTAAATATTTTCAAGGAAAAGTGAGCAAAACTGTTTTTTAATTGTATTTTCGCTTATCTCCTTATAGGTTTACTCAAATTTCAAGTATGGACACTTGTTGAATGCGAAATTGAATTCCACATCGAACGAGTACCCATTATGCATACTTTCGAGAAGACCCACATGGATAAACATTGAAGAAACATTAAAAAAACATGTTGAACATGATTTTTTAATGTATATTTAATTTTTATCAATGTTAGTCTTCTCAAAAGTACGCATAATGGGTGCTCGTTGTGCAATTTAATTCTTCATCCAATGAGTGTCTACACTGGAAATTTGAGTAAACCTATAAGGAGATGAAACAAAATTAAAATTAAAAGAACTAGTTTTCTTCATTTTCCTCCAAACTTTTAACTACTTTTTTATTATTTCTAACTATTATTTTATTATTTTTCCTTAGGAAACCACTTTTACGCTAAAATTCCTCTCATGGGACTGATTATTCCTTGATTGACATCTCACTCTAGTCTTTTCAACTTGATATCCAATACTGCTACCTCCAACTCTATTAGGACCTAAAGCTTTTCAATATTTCTCTAAAACCATTCACATATGTTATCCAAAAGTGGAAAATGAGCTTGCTTCTCCTTAGCTTCCATATTTCTTCATAAATTGAGTAAGGCCAAGATATATCTCATTGTCTTAATTAAATAATCTATCTCATAGTTCATTTTCTCTTATTCATTGATGAGAGGATTTTCATAATAGAGCTCTATTTTCCAACCTTCTCTATAAATTAAACACACACTTGTTCATCTGAGCTTCCTGGCATACACTTCTGGACTAGACATATGGATCTTAACCATAAACTTGTTATATATCCATCCACCCTGCATTCTTGCTTTCCTTCATCAAGGCAGCCATTGAATTATGGCAAAGAAATTTTTTTCTACATTCATCTTGTCATCATGACATTACTTGGAATTTACTCCTCTATTGACAAAGCGTTATCGTCATTAATGCATAATAGAGTAAGAATCTTGTCAAAGGATTCACGAGACACTTAATCTTATACAAACTATATCCATGATCACAGTGAAGAATGCCTAACCACTATATGTCTAACATGTTTATATCATGTAGCAACCATAACCAGTTGTTATAATTATGGGGTTGGACCAATCCATTAACCTCATTTTCGAAAGGTCCCCATTTTGATAACTTGTAATAAGATTATTTCAATGAGATTAAAATGTGAAAGAATACAAATTTATATCACCAACCAACCTCTCGTGAATTCCCTTGTAAAATTTTCCACCTCTTAATTTTTATGACTTGCTTGATTTTTGTTGTCCTTTTGAATGGTAAATGGTTGAAACCATTTTTCTTATGCTTATTCACTATCATCCCTTGTTCCATGATAGCTTCTTTATTCACCAACACATAAACTACTGAGTTCAAGTGCCACTTTATATGACAAAGATGAATGAACTTAAAATTCCTAAGTGACATATACTTCCTTTGCAAAATTTGGGTGGTTGTGAAGGTTGCAATTTCCTTTCATTGTGAGCACCTGTGGAATAACTATCATGGAATACCAAAATACCACCAATTGATGTATACTCTTTGCAATGGCTAGTTGAAGCCCCTGCCATAGGGTTAAGTATTCTATGTGCTTGTTAGTGGCAATACCCAAGTATCGTGCATATTAAGACTCTACTTGTTTGTCGAGGTGTAAGATAATACCTCCCTCTCTTGTATCACCCAGATTACCATTAAATGCACCATCAAAAATAAGATAGCAGAATTCCTCTCTTATTCTCCACTTTAAAAATTCTTCAATGTCCATTCTTATACAAAATGACTTACTGATGACTGGTTTATGCTTGAAGCTACCAACATGACATGAAACTTTGCTAAATTAACCCAATCTCCTTCATTTGAAGACAAATACTTCAACTCACAAGTTCTATAATCTTGAGGTGTGGTGGATTCAAAGAGTTGATTTAGATATTTGGAAGTGCTCATGGATGAGTTGGGATTGTTTCCTTTAAAAATGGCATTATTGTAAGCTAGCCATACAGACCAACACAAACATTTAGGTAGAACCATCCATCATCTCATAGAGAGTGAATGGGCCTTCCTGGGCCATGGGATTTTATTTTTCAATAATTCAAAAATCTCTATGAAGCTATCTAGAATGCTTGCAATTGGGCTAACTTTTTCGAGGGAATTTTTCCAAACTTCCAAAGTGAATGTAGAATTTCTTAATACATGGGGAATATCTACTCCTTTTGTTTTGTAGGGAACACATCTTCGTGGTGTGTGTATATTCCTTTTCTTGAGATTCTATGTTGTCAAGATATTCCATGGAGCATTAACCAACAAAATATGTTTATTTTAGGGAGTCCATCCTTATGCCATATAATATTCCACAACTTGGATGGAGCTAGAAGCCACAACCTTTTGATTAGCAACTCATAACTTACTTTAACTGAGTAATTTTGATTTAGGTTGCTTGTCAAAAACCATTAATCCATTTTCTAGATTTCGATTGGAGCCAAACCTTTTAGTGAATTTGTTAAAGTCTCCCATTGAGGTTTAAGATTAGAAGGTAGTTCCAAACATGCCCATCCCAACAATTTTTCTTGTTCATTCCATATTGATATATGTAAGATTTGTGTATCTAAAAATACTCCCATCTAGTTCGCTAACTCCCTTATTTTCATGCTTTCTTCTATTAACATAGCCAATGGGATGTGATTTTTCCATAAATTTATGAGGGTACCATCTAGGTTTCCATCCTATATGATTCAAAACTATGGGGGCGAAGACCTTGCTCAGTTTCCATGTTTTTTATCCCTTCCCTGTTCAATTCACATATTCCTCACTAAGAAGCCTACTTTTATGAAAATATTCTTGCAAGAAGTATTGCTTCCACCATTCCTTTGAATCATAGAGAAGGAACCATACTATTTTTGATCCTAACATAGGATTCATAGATTGAGGATCATTTATTTATGAACCACCATAGGTTTTAGGGTGACATATTATGTTCCAATTAACCAATTGGCAAAAAATTCATTGTTTTTGCCTCCCTGCCAAAGGAATTTTTGAATGAGGTTGTCGATATCGTTAATCACTAATTTTCAGATAACGAGATAAAAATCGCGATAAATAGGAAGAGATAAAAATAATCACTTGTTAAATACCACATTTCCCACTTCATTTAACCATTATTCTCCCCATGACTGAATTTTTTCTTATGCTTTTTGCAGGACCTCATCCCAATCTTCTACACTTGAGGTGCCGATAGAAATTGACACTGCTAAATATTGAATTATTTCCATCCAATTTGATGAGCCCTCGTATTATATCAAGGATGTTGTAACTCCCAAGACTCTTAACTTAAATTATCAACTGAGGGTTCATAAAAAATTAGAGGTGACAATGTTATATGCACAGTAGGTTAGGTTCCACTCATGTCACCCTAAGGCATTTGATGATATCAAGAAAAGAAGAGGCCACTATTTCAACTAACTATGAATATAAATTTTATGGAAAGAAAAAAAAGACAACCTAATTGAATAAATCAAAATTCCATTGATTAGATGTAGGGACTAATTGTAGCTGCAAGAAAGGCAAAGACTACACTAGTTGTAGAAATAAACCATGCTACTCTATTTGCAAATAGATGCAATTAATATTCTACTTGCAGAATGGAAATCATTAATCTATTTGAGAATTGCTTGGAAAGAATAGATTTAATGTACAACACACAACTAGGAAATTCAGAAGCTAAGTCTAATTCACTCGCATTGAAGAGTTTCCATTCATGTCACTAAGTGTAACATGGATTTAACAGTAAAAATAGGGTATTTACTCACTACACAAGAGAACAGTCATTGTGATTTTGTTGTAGCTACTACAACAACCTAAAAATTTTTGGCCTATACCCAATTTGAGAGCTTTCCTTGATCTTGTTAGGCATTGTCGCAAACTTTGAAACTCATTTCTTTTGTTTTCTTAGAGTCTCGTGTTCCCCTTTGAAAGATGGGAAAAGTGTCATCTTTTAGCAGGTTGGTTTTCGTATCCTATGTATAAGCTCATTAAAGTGGTTTTAAGAGGTCATATTTGTGCAAATGAGTTGTTCTAACCTTTTAAGTACTCGTCACACTCATTTCCAAAGTTTTGAGCATTGTCGCATAACTGTCGTCATGGTCGCATCAAAGTACATCTCTAGTGTCACACTTTTCATAAATTTTCATAAAGGTGTCGCACATAGGGAAATTCTTTGATCATGTTTTCAAGTGACCTATGTTGTTGTTTCATTAAATATTCTATGTGTGTGATGACAATCGAAGTTCATCACCATTCACACCGATCTCATTGATCCCAAACTTAACAATTTTCGGAAACACTTCCTGACCAGGAAACTTGCGTTCATAAGGCCTCCCTTAAGCTGTGCACTGCTAAGTAATAGTCCTCTAGTTATGACCTTTCTTCTTGGAACTATAAAATGCAGATTACCTCCAGGGATTGTTGCACTACATAGTTCTTGTGCCCAAGCCTTGACCTTTAACTACATAATTGTGAATTCATTCCTCCTAGCACAACCTCCACTACACACTTTGCAATTGCAAGCCTCAAGCTCATCCCCTCAGACCTTGAATTATGTAGCTTTATAGCAGCCTTACCTCCCTTGTCTCCTGAAATTGCTTAATGTGTCCTCTCAATGCTCATTCCCTCAACTTGTCCCAGTAGCTTCCAAAAATACATAGTCTTGTCCCCAAGCCCGACTTAAACTGCGCATTTCGTAAACTCAACCCTCAAGTTCATTCCATGATCCTTGAGCTATACAACTCCACAGCAGCCCAGCCTTCCTTAACTCTGAAAATTGAATAGTGAGCTCTCCTAGTGCCCATCCCTTCATCCTACCCCACCAACTTCAAAAACTACACAATATTGTCCTTCATACTTTCTTGAACTGCACATTGCAGAGTCTTATGGCTCAATATTCCCCCCTAACTACTTGAAATATGCACTACGTAGTAACTAAGTCCCTCTTCCTGGCCTATCACTTGTTTTGGACTCCATTGGTGGATTAGAATGCATCATCTTAGATTAGGGGGTTTTTTGCTTGATTTACTCTCGTCATGAGTGAATTGTAGGAATAGGTACCTTATCATGTCATGAAAAGATGAGGAGGAAGGAGAAGAAGGAGGGAAGCATGCTAAAATACTCTCTCGTAGTTGAACTTACAATTTCATCGATCAAGAGAAAGTGAAGGGACACTTGTTTGCGACCACTATTCAAGACTTGACATCATTGAATATTCCTCATAACAAATATATGCAGAGGTGGAAAGAAAACCATCTCCAGGAGGACATCCATCTATTAGCAATAACAGTGGCTTGACATTGAAATGTCATCAAGCAATCCATGTCAATAGTGTCATGTCATGAGTAGTCATATGTCACTCCACTATTGTGGATCATGTATATTGTATAAAAAATGTATTGTAAAGTGGAAGTCCAAAGGAAACACATGGAATGTAAAGAGTCATGTAAGTTGAAAAGGCATAGGACATCAAATAGTTATGAGGGTAGTCAAATAGTCACCCTTGGTTATAGATACTCCCTCATTGTATGAGAAAAGAAGTTTTCACCTTGGCTCCTACTGCAAGGCATTAGAGAGACAAATCAATTCTTTCAGGAGCAAGGGTTGGCTCCAATGCTCCACTACTAGAGCTAGTCATGTACATTGTAAACATTTGTCTTGGAACTTTTACTTAATAGCAGAAGCCTTCAAGGAAGGCATGTTCTTTATGCATGGATTATGAATGTTTGTAAGAGTATTATGTAGATGTTTGTATTTCATGTTTTCTTTCACATGTGCTACGATAGTTCAACTATTTTAGTTGTTTTAGTACTTATCTTATTGAGAATGTGTTGTAATGGTTGTCATTATTGTCCCATCTTTGTGGATTATTCCATTGTATATTAGACATATCTTTCTTCATTCGTTGGTTGTAAACATCATCACATTCAGTATGGACTATTCTGCTGGATGTTAAACAAATCCTTTCCGTTCATGTGTGTGTCTCTTCTTGGGTGGTACTACATCCTCTCACTTAGAAGCTCACTTTTCTCCCCTCTCTGTAGTAGAAGAACCTTGACACATTTACAACTGAACACTCACTAGGCACACCTTCTTGCTTTTCAAATACACCATTCCATAACTCTTTCTTGCTAACAGATAGAGCCAAGGCATATCTTTAAGACATATGGCAACTGGGTCGATATTCTAGATGTGGCTCCTACACCAAATGGTGTGACGTCCAATTGGTACTTTACATTAGAGAGACCCCGTGGTAGACAAATTTCTAGTACTGTAAACATTGGCACTAGAAGGAGGGCTAGATGACAAGTTGAGCCCCTTGAATCTAGTTTTAATCTCTTATATAAAATGGCTCATACTAAAATATTACTCCTAGGGTGTTTTTCTAATTTTTCCCTTTATCAATTTTCAATCCCCAATGAGCCTCTTTATCAATTGTTCTAGTTAAAGTTTGATGGTGACGATGGAACACCCATAACCGAGCACATTTTTTATTTTCTTAAATTCCATGAATCTTACGAAACAAATGATGAAGAGTTTTCTTGTGTGGTTTTCTTCCTCACCATTGAAGGTGGTGTCAATCAATGGTGCCATACCCTGCCACATGCTTCCTTCCATTCTCTTCATCAGTTCCTTGGGGAGCTTCATGAAGCCTTTAACCGATATAATTATTGAGATGTTTGTAAAAGAATAAATCTCTTAAGAATGAAGCCTAATTAATCAATTGAGGATTTTTCTAATTGATTCCTTCACCTTTGTTGTGAAATTTCTAAAGAAGACATAAATCTAGATTTCTTAAAAACATGAGTTTGAGCACTTGTTCCTTATCTATTTACATGGTGAACTTGAACCCCCTAATTTTCATACTTTCCCAACTCTTATGAGTCATGAAACACCTCTAATTTCATAGGAGGAACCTATTATTCATCTTCTTCCTTGTCCTCCTGCTTTATAGTCCCAGTGTGGGTTCCTTCTTGTGGGAATTGTGAAGTTGGGAAGTCTACAAATCATATTGTTAATCCACCTTCTCATTCTTCTTATGTTTCTCATGACGTAGATTCAATGGAGGAAATCCCATAATGGCTCATGAAGCCCATGGGGGAGACTAACTTCCCCATTTCACATCTTGATGTTATAATTCATAACTTTAGCTTCCAATTTGAACTAGGTTTCCATGATCCTCTATCATCTACATGCCATGCCTCTTTGTACTATGATTTGCCCAATGAATTTTCTCCACCAACTAGTCTTTCACACTCTCTTGATTTCCATGTTTTTAGTTAAAATTGTGATTATATATAAGGAAGTTACTTTACATAGGAAGAGGAGTAGAAAGGTGAAGATGCTTTCAATCTTTCTTCTATTTTTGAAAAACCTCCATGAAAAGGTAATGTGCTTCCATTCTTAGATGATTTTGAATCTGCTAATATCATTAGTGAATCAAATATAATTAATTATTTCAATCAATCCATAGCCTTGTGTGACAATGATCATAATGATGATGACGTTATTTAGGTATGTTATCACAAATGCCTAGGTGCATTAGCTTATCTTTTGGTTTCTCATGAAGAATTTACTTTGGATCCATAACTTGATTTAGGCAAAGAAGATGTGCTTATCGAAACTTCCTCCTCATATCACTATCCCTTGTGCTCTACTGTCTGCGATGCATCTATTGACGATGGGGGTATTCCATGTTATTCAAGTCTATCATATGATGAGTTAACCTCTCAATGGGCACAAGTTAGTGGGATTATCCATGAGGAAAATGAAAACAATCAAATCTTTGAGTGCTTTCCCAACCCTCATGGAGAAAAATCTTTGAATCAGATTTCTCATGAAATTTCCTCGATTCATTTATATTTGAATTTGTGATAAGAAGAATCTTTCGACTTGAGTAATTTAGTTCTTGAAGTTGAAAAATCCAATCAAATAAGAGACGAAGATGGCTACCATTTGATGAGCAGTGGCTTTATTGAAACAAATGCTAGAAGTTATCCTCAAACCATGAATGTTATGGTTCAATATTCAAGATGTGATTTTAAAATTGTGGAAAGTTCAAGGACCTGCTAGGGATTCGAGGCACTTCAAATTATTTTAACGGTTCTATTAGGGTCTTGCAACTCTAGTAAGCCCCCAAAACTAAGCCAGATCTAGTTTCTCTTACACAACCCTTCTATCTACATGGTTTCACTTGATGTAAATTCCTTTCTGAAAAAATGTTTGGTATTCTAGATGTATTCAAATTTTCAAGATTTTACTTCTAATCGGATTCAACAATATTTTTTAGTTTATTCATATACATGCAAATCTCTTACATAAAACTTGGGTTTGGAATGTGGATCTCCCACAAAGTCATAGAATTGTGAAGTTGATCATTTCAAAGACTGCCTTTGGTCAAATGAGTCATGCAGATTAGATTCATCTCTTAATATTCATCTCCTCATTTTTCTTATCACTGTTATATTGCAAATATTCCCCTTCATCACACCTAAAATCCTCTTGAGTAATAATGACAGCACGAGTCATCAGACGAATCAAGTTCTTCTCTATTCACCATGTCCTAACTTGTGTCATGTATTTTTTGTGTTGAAATCCCTTTTTAATTATTTTCATGATTATGATGCTTGGACAATTTGTCACTAGTTATAGGAAAACAACTTGTAACATTTGGTCTGTGAGGAACTTGATTCAATTATTCAGAGAATTAGAAAAACGGTTCAAATTGATTATCTTCATTTATTACAAACTAGGAATCTGATGCTTCAATCAGCTCATCTAATCATTATTATGTCTTTGATGACGAATATTCATGTAATAATTTTCCCAGTAGTATATCCAATGGCAGTTGTTTTACATCCTTCAATCTTCATCGTTTAACATCTCACTATTTAGATTTTTGTCTAGAGGTTGAGGCACTTCAGTCTCTACTCATGGTTATTCCAAGAGTTCATCATCTCGACGTGATTGTGAATATGATCAAATATATTTTCCCTCATAATATTCTCGTTATAATCTTGTGACTCTAATTGGAAATCCATCTTTTCAAATATTTTAGGGGTTTTAAGAGGATCATCATGAATTTTATGATCTAATCAATGAATTTTTGGAGGAATCTTACTCGGAAAGATCCATTGCAATAAATAGATTTAGGCCTTTTCTCATGATTCCTAAGAAGGATGACATAGAAGAAGGTGCATTCACAAGAATTCTTTGAGTTTTGCCTTATTATGCTTTCCATCAGAGAGGTAAGAGTGTGAATTGGATAAAAGTAGTGGTTGTGACACATCTTTCTATCCAAATGAAATACCTTCAATTTTTTTTGCAAGTTATTCAAGTTTTTATCTTTTGTGTTGCAAATTACTTTGTATCTATTTTAGTTGTTCACAACTTTGTGGATGTAGGTCATGAACAACTATGGCGGATTCATTGGAAATAACATTATATGTGAACCTGAGCTTATAGTTGTTAGCTAAGGAGTAGGATTAGTTACATCATAGTTTTCCTTAACTTGCATTCATCCAGTGTCATTCTCTTTAGCCTCTCTTGTCTTTCTTACTTTTGTCTTCCATTATTCTTTTGTTTAGCTTCTTTTGCTTGTCTACTGTTGCTTTTTCCTTGTCTTCTGTTGTTTTTTCCTTGTTGTGTGTCGTCTTTCCTTTCATTTTTGTCTCCTTTTGTTTTAATCATGTGAATAAGTGTTGTGTCTAGACCTCCTTTTTCTTCTTAGTATGTGTGTGGTTGAAGTATAAAGAGTCTTGTGACATTTCAACATTTAGATAACCTCCATTCCACCTTCCTTATGTTGGTTAAATCTTTTGGTCAATGAACTTCCAAGAGAAAATAAGGTTCGTTCGTAAGGAGAGTTTTGGTCCAACCATGAACCTATGTCTACTCAGGAAACATTATGCCTATATTCCATTTTGTGTTTCAGTGTTTTCATGCTTATCCAATTAGTAGAAGTGGAGAAGGGGAAAATCTAAACCAATAAACGTAAATCGTAGGTCTCTATATGCTTCTCTGAATGAACAACCTCTTCTACTCTCAATAAGTTGGGATCCCTCTTTTAGCCCAAAATAAATAAGTTTCGATGCATGGTCCTCTTAAAATAAATAAATAAAGGTGAAAGAAGAGAAAGGCTTCCTACACATATAGGTGAAGTAAGCAACTTCGCCAGGATACTATCCAGGCTCACTGGTCGTGGAGCAATGTTTGTGCTCCTACATGACTCCATCGGGGTACTGTCTAGGTCTGCTGGTAGCAGAGCAACAACAGAGATGAAAAATTATACTCTGAAAACATTAAGGTCACGAGCTACACTACCCTTCCCAACTCAAAACATTTTGATATCGCTGAATCTTATGGTGTGTTCAACTGAGAATGCATATTGGGGACCATGTCTACTCATGGGGTAAGTGAGAAGACCAAAGTAATATGCACAATGAATCAATACTCACTGAAGAACCAAGGCCTTGCACAGAGAAAAAGACAACCAAGACAGAGAAGTTGAAATATACCAATTTGTTTCCAAGTATTTTAGATGCTACAACACCGTCCAAAATTTTGGCCTATAGCCAATTTCAAAGCCTTCCTTCATCTTGTTGGTTGATGTCGCAAACATTGAAACTCATTTCATTTGTTGTCTTAGAATCTTGTGCTCCACTTTGCAATATGGGAAAAGTGTTGTCTTTTAGAATGTTGGTTGCCGTATCCTGTGTATAAGATTGTTTTGGTGTTTCTAAGATGTCATATTGATGCAAATGAGTTTTTCTAACCTTTTAAGTACCCATCACACTCATTTCCAAAGTTTTGAGCAATGTAACACAAGTGTCATCATGGTTGCCGCAAAGTACATCATTCATGTCGCCCTTATTGTAACCTATCGTAAACTTGTCACATGGAGAGAAATGCTTTAATCATGTGTTCAAATGTTCTACGTTGTGTTGTCAAATATTCTAAGTGTGTGATCATAGTCGAAGTTCATCATTGTTCACACCGATCTCACTGATCCCACGCTTCACCATTTTCAGAAAATCTTTCCAACCAGATAACCTAGCTTCATTGGGCCTACCTTAAAATTCTACTAGTTTTGTACGATAACATTAAGGATCATATTATGACTACAAGAAACCTAAAAATTCCAACAATTTTGAACCATAACATTAATTATAAATATCATGATTTTTGAAAACCTTAAAATTTTGACATTTTTCAACCATGACATTAAAAAAGAAAAATCGCGTCTCTGAAAAACCTTAAAATTTAAAAAAAAATCAACCATGGAATTAAAACTGAATAAGATAATTATAAAAAAGTATAAAAAGGAATACCTAATTTAAAGAGTAATTTTACAAAGATTAGGTATTTTTTTTAATGTTATAAGTATAGCTATTTAAAAATCTTAGCCTAAGACAATTTGATACATTGCAATGAAAATTTAAAAATCAATTATCAGATTGACACACAGTGGGGGTGATCTTGACCCATTGCATTGAAAACCTAAAAATCAACCACGAAATTAACACACATTAGGGGACAATTTGACCCGTTGTAACAACAATTTAGAAGTCAATTAACAAATTGACACATAGTTAAGTTGGTTTAGTAGGCAAGCATCACCAAAACCCCATGACAAATAAATAAATACATAAACATAAAAGAATTATTTCAAAAACTGAAAAAATATATATAAAACATAAAATACTGGAATATATATTATATATATATATATAATATATATATATTCCCTCCCTTCCCCAATGCCAAAGGGTTGTCAGCCGGGCTACTGAAATGACAACACCACTCAAACAACCTTGCCCACATCCCCTTCATGGTGGAGCGGGGGTCTCATCGATTTCTAGAATTGATGAGCCTACAACACTCATCCAGGAGCATTCAGCACAAGGAAAATCTTTTATGAAAGCAGCTCACAAAAAGATAGAAAATATAGTTGAACGCCTTAGAATTCCGCCTCTTCGAGGGGGCAACCTCCTTTACATTACACAAATGAATAATTCTTGGATGATTCAAATGAAAAAACCTCCTTTCTATATATAGGAGTCTAAGCTGTCACAATATAACCTAGTTGACCTAACAATAATAATATAAAGGCACAAAAATAACAATAGAGGGATACTATGGGGCAAGTAATAACAATATCGGGACAATAGGGGCACAACAATATTAATAAGTGATACAACTACAATATTAATGGGGGCATCACTAGTATTATAAGGAACTAACATGCCCTTCTCCTTGAAAAAAGCGTTGTCCTCAATGCTTGAGTGGTTTTGGATGCTTCTATATAAAATTATCATCCTCCCATGTGGAATCTTCAGCAGATAAGTTTTTCCACTTGATGAGATACTCTAAAATGGATCGATTTCATAGTTGTCGAGTTCTGGTTTCTATGACTGCTTCTGGTTCCAATATAATTTTTCCTTCCTCGTCAAGTTCTGGTAATATTGTTTGAACTGGGAGCTTGTCACCTATAACCTTCTTTAAACATGAAACATGGAAAATTGGGTGCACTTGAGAAGCTGCAGGAAGCTCCAATTTGTATGCCATAGTACCAATCTTTTGCAACACCTTGTACCGACCGTAATACTTTGTGACAATTCGTTATCCTTCTTATCTTGCTTGAGGGACATTTTTTTATATGGTTGTATCCGTAAGAATACCTAATCACCTACATCAAAACTCCTTTCACTGCGATGTTGATCTGGCTGTTGTTTCATTCTATTCTGCGCCAACACGAGGTTATACTTTTGAAAGCAATGGGTCCTTCATCTTGCACTAAAGAAACACCAATTCCATTTCCGGAAGCATCACATTCCACAATAAAGGCTTTTGAGAAGTCTGGTGTAGCTAAGACCAATGCTTGGCACATTTCCCTTTTAAGATATTCAATGGCCTTTGTTGCTTCTAGAGTCCATGAAAATGCATCTTTCTTCAACGATGTTGTTAGAGGTGTTGCTATTTTCCCATAATTCTTAACAAACTTGTGATAGTACCCTATCAACCCTAGAAATCCTCACAAATTCTTTATGGATGTGGGGATTTGCAATTATTTAATGGCTTTAGTTTTGATAGGGTCTACCTTATCTCCTTCATGAGATACAATATGACCAAGATATTCCACCTCTTGTACTCCAAAGAAACATTTGGATCTTTTTGCATACAATTGTTTCTCCTCCAATAGTTGTAGCACCCTATCAACGTGTTCAACATGATCCTTCGAAGACTTGCTTTAGATTAGTATATCATCAAAAAATACTAACACAAATTTTCTAAGGAAGGGTTTGAAAATGGAATTCATCAAACCTTGAAATGTGGAAGGTGCATTGGTAAAGCTAAAAGGCATGACCAAAAACTCATAGTGATGCTCATGAGTTCTAAATGCTATTTTTGGAATGCCTTTAGTCTTCATTCAGATTTGATGATATCCTGAATGAAGATCTAACTTGGTGAAGTAAATTGATCCATGCAATTCATCAAATAGTTCATCAATGACAGGAATGGGAAACTTATCTTTAATACTGAGCTTTTTGAGCTCCCTATAATCTGGACACATGTGCCATGATCCATCCTTCTTGTGTACCAATACTACTGGAGCAGATAAATAACTCTGGCTAGGTTGAATTATACCAGCCTCAAGCATTTCTGTAACCATACATTCAATTTCACTCTTTTGGGCATAAGGATATTTGTACAGCCTGATGTTTGGAGGAACACTTCCTGGAATCAAATGGATAGCATGATCATGATCACGAATAGGTGGGAGACCTTTGAGAGTCTCAAATACCTTAGAATGATTGTCCAAGACTTTTTGGATATCTTGAGAAATAGATGATTTTGATGTGGAAACATCTAGTGAACATAATTGTGCAAGTACACCTCATTGTTCCTTTTTTGGAAGCTTTGTCATACCGTTAGAGCTTATTATCTTTCTCGGTTTCCATCGAATACCCCTTAATTCAACTTCCTTTCCTTCCACATAAAATTTCATGAAAGGCTCTTGAATGTTAAAAGCTATTGTACCTAAGGATTTTAGCCATTGGACTCCTAGTATAACATCAACACCTCCCATTGGAATGGAAAGCAATGGGCTTTTCAATACATATTCTCCCAAGGATAGCTTGGTATTATGGCAATTTATAGAGCAATCTATTATTCCTCCATTTGCAACCATCACTTGACACTTTGGTGCTGGATATAGCAAGCAATTCAATTCTTTTGCTATCTTACAGTGAATAAAATTGTGGGCACTTCCTGAATCTATCAACACTATTACCTTTTTCTTCTTGATTTGTCCTTCTATCTTGATGGTTTGAGGAGTGGTAATTCTAGCGAATGCATTACAAGATATGGTCAGATTCATTTCTTCTTTATCTAGGCTTTGTTCCTTGAGTATATCCTCTTCTTTTGACCCTTCTTGCTCCTTTTCTTCTTCCTCTTCACAATCTATGTAGAATAACTTATTCTCAACACACTTATGACCTTTAGTGTATTCGCTATCACAACTCTAACAAATCCCTTTTGCTCTTTTTCCTTTCAATTGTTATGGTGTTAAATTTATAGGTTGTGGAAGGCTAGGGGCAAGAAAACTTCCACCTTTATAGTTGTGAGTGGTATGCTTCCTCATTGCCATAATTTTTCTTTGCATTTTTCTTGCTAACCTGAATTCCTTTACTAATGAATCAGGTTCCCAAAAGGCTAGCATCATGTTGGATATTATCCTTTAAAGTCCCTATGAACACATCAATCCTATGCTCCTCTCGAATATATATTTAGCCTTATGTTCAATTTTTGGAAGCCCTCAATGTGCTCCATTATTGAACCCTTTTGTTTAAGACTTATCAATTGGCTAAAAAAAGTGTTGCTTTTTGTATCCTCATAATGTGCTGTCAATTCTTCCATAAAAATTTCCCA
This sequence comes from Pinus taeda, assembly GCA_000404065.3. Lineage (NCBI taxonomy): Eukaryota > Viridiplantae > Streptophyta > Pinopsida > Pinales > Pinaceae > Pinus > Pinus taeda. The sequence goes on along the minus strand of APFE031079240.1, from coordinate 80,098 downwards.
AGCGATAATTTTTTTATGAGAGAAAAGACATTGATACCATACAAACTAATTTGGTTCAAATATAAAGTTGCAATATGTACCTTTTGTGTGTTTTGCACATTATTGAGATCGAAAAATTGCTCCATCTGTAATATCCTTGTTGCAGGATCCTTGGCATCGAACTTCCTCATATTGATTTTTGGAATATGGTGGGACTTCTATCCAACATTAGAGTCTATGGAATCATGATTAACATTTCTTTTGTTCTCATCATGAGTTTCCTTTACTGCCCGTTCGCCATTAGTGACCATTTCTTGTAGCAACTTATTCAATTTTATGTTCAATTCTTCCATCTTATCATCCATTCCATCTATTTTAGTGTCCATACGATTCATCTTAGCTTCCATGCCTTTCTTTAAACCATCCATCTTAGCCTCTACACATTTTTTTGAAGTGACACTTGTTGCACTTGGTCTCGTAATTTTGATATATAATGTAGCATTTCTTCATCTTCTTCATGATTCATGCTAGAGCTTTCAGGTTGCTTACTAGGTGTTTTGATTTTATTTCCTCGGGGTATCAATTGTCAATAATAATTCTTTACTGCCCTTTGAATTTCTTCGAACTAACGTTTCAAACCAAGCTTATGCAAAAATTAAAAAAAAACTACACACCTTTTTTCACTTTGTAGGAGCTTGATATTGGATTTGATGTATCTCTGTAATTTCAAATCATCCAGTTCTGAAGTTATGACCTATAGTAGCCCTCTACATCCTCTTTCCAATCCAACTAGTCTGATCCAAATTGGATTCTCAAAGGAAGAGTTAAGCACAAACTCCCAAGATGACCTGATTATAGACCTTTCTAGAAGAGTGAACTTGTATGAAGTGCCATGTATCACTAATTTGACATTTGGCTATGAAAAATATATACAAGAAAATAAATTCCATCCTCTTTCTGTATCTTCTTACAAAATTTCAATCCGATGATCAGAGAGAAAATTATGATGATTTTCCCTGGGTCACCTGTTTGGAATGTAATTCAAGAGTCTGAAAAAGGACCAACTTCCTCAGATCATATCTCCGCAAATATGGCGCAAAAATATTTGAAATTCGGACTCAAGGTTTAGTGTGATTTCATCTCAAATGTTTTTTTTTTCTTCTGAAACATTGCAAAAAACAAATTATAGCGAAAATGCCACGATGACCTATTTGGAGCAACGAAACCCTAGAATCCAAAGCTCTGATACCAAATCTTATGAAACCAGTTCACAAAAAGATAGAAAAGATAGTTGAATGCCTTAGAATTTAGCCTCTTTGAGGGGGCAACCTCTTTTACATTACACAAATGAATAATTCTTGGATGATTCAAATGACAAAAACTCCTTTCTATATATAGGAGTCTAAGGTGTCATAATATAACCAAGCCGACCTAACAATAATAACATAAAGGCACAAAAATAACAATAGAGAGATGCTATGGGGCACAATAATAACAATATGGGGACAATAGGGGTACAACAGTATTAACAAGGGATAAAACTACAATATTAATGGGGGCATCACTAGTATTATAGGGACCTAACAAAATCGTTGTAAATAGTAGACATAAGGGGTCATGCATTTTAGGAAATAGTTTTCCTATGTCTCAAGTCAATGTAATATTTAGGATTTTAAGTGATTTAATTAGATAACGGGAGAATATGTAAATGCTCTCAAAATAAATAAATGAGAACATGAGTGGTATATGTCAAATCAAACTCTCTAGGAGAAAGAGTGAGTTTTTAGGAATTAATTAGAGTAGATGTGGATCATTGAGCTGATAAGGAGAATTTTCTATTTTAAAACAGAGAAAAATAGAGTGGATAAAGTCTACCACATATGTATGAATGAAGCGAGCTTTAGGGATTTTGTTAAAGGATGGGATCAGGTCACTCATAGTAATCCAATCCAATGTTTCCATATAAATATATGTAAGCCTACGAGCAACAGGGAGGCCACTAATAGTAGAATCAAGCCTTTGTCTGTGTGAGACCAAGATGTCTCGAATGTAATCTTGCTTTCACATTAATATATATTCAGAGTTATTCTAATTCGGTCAAAGAATTGAATGGATGTTTTAAGTGTTGCTTGTATTTCAATTCGTAGGCTCTATGATAGGAGGTTACAAATACAGTTCTGCAGAACATGTAGAAAGAGGAGTGATTCAGAGGAATCATAATGGATTTTGAATCTAAGTGAAGAGACAAAGGAAGCTCTAGAGGAATGGCGTAGCGAGGATGCGCTTAAGAGTTAAGCATAGAGAAGTTGAACAGTGGAAGGCAGAGTTCTGAAGGACAAGAAAAGGAAGAGGAGCACAATTTAGAAGAATCGAAAGGGATCATTGAGTCCAATTGGAGTATCAAAATGGCGCAGCAAAAGCAATGAAGGATCATAACCTTCAGAAGAACCAAATCACCGAAGAATTGAAGAAAACACATAAAATTTCATAGTAAAAGGATTGAAAAGAGGAGCGAAGATCAATGCTCAGGAACCGTTATATCTGGGAAGATCAAAGACTAAGATTGAATCGGCCAGAAATATCGCATCGCATCAATGCAGGTGGAAGGGAACCCACCTATGGAATTGATGAACTCTGATAGGGTGACATAATCATACTCAATGTTCATAATGATGGATTTAAATCCCAATCGGGTCCGAAGATATGATCGTATCGGAGTAAAGAGGAGTGAAAACGATGATAAGTGGAGTCGAAGGTGTCGGCGGTTGGAAGTAAAAAGTATCGGCAATTGGAGAAGGTGGAGGTCAAAGCAATAGTGCAGAGAGAAGTGGTGAACGGACCTGACGATATTTATAGTCATGGTTGTAATAGATTTGAGTTCTCCTATATATGGTTCGGAGCGGGTTTCCTTTGTATTCCCGTATTTATGTATGGTCGGGACTTTAGTATAAAACGATCAATATATGTGTTCTAATAATGGAAGATCGGAGTCGGAAGAGGAGCGATGGTTCATATGTGTATGACCCTTGGACATTTTGATGGTCGATTGCTACGAGGTTAGCGTGGAGGTCTGTGTTCAGGCTGTAATAAAGAGGAAAAGGCGTATTGAATGGAATTCCTTTGTGTAAGGATTACACAGGAATAAAAAGCGTCGATTTAATGTACTGAAGGGTTTTGATTACCAATATAAAGTTTCATCGGGGTGATTGAAGTTTCGTTACAAAGGAACAGTATAAGAGGGCCATTTGACCATTAATGGTTGGAAGGTTTGACTCCATTATAGAGTCAGCTGCCTGGTATAGTTGTGGATGCATTGTTGGATTCATATTGTGGGTATGTGCGGGTCTTACTCTACACCATTTGTGGTATCAGAGCATAATTTTGTAACTAGAGCAGATCTGTAACCATAGTAGAATTGAAATCAGAGATAAGAAAGATTTCCTATGAAAAGGAGGTTGCACAGAGAATAAGGTAATGTGCATAAGGCTACAATAAGAAGACTGTAAGGGGAACTTTTTATGTTGTGGAAGATTGTAGCATTCCATAAGAGGCTTGGAGTAGGCAGGAATAGATAATTCCTTAAAGGAAACAAAAAGCAAGATTTCTTAATGCAAGTTTTGAAGGAAAAAGGACTTGAAGGACAAAACAGAGGACAATCCATTCAAAGTAAAGAAGAATGGGTGAAACAAGATCATGTTGAGATCTTGAAGGTAAGGTAAAGTGTTCTGTTTTAAATTAAGAATGTGTTTTTTTATACTAATGCATAGATGACAACAACAGAAGGTGTGAGAGAGGAACCAAGTGATTTCTTGAAGACAGAGTAAGGAGAATACTCTGAAGAAGAAGTGGCAGTGAACTTGAAGAATCCAACAAGAGATTGGATAGAGAGGATAGCTGAAGTGTTCTCAAGAGGAAGTGAGAGATTGTAGAAGCCTAGAAGGAGCAAAGGTGTTCCTCAAGAAGAAGAGGTTCTAGACAGAGACCCTATGCTTACCAAGAGACTGAGTAATGAGAGCTTAGTGAGGTAAGATTTTTGCCAGAAGGACTAGCTATTGCAAAGGCTTGTTGCAAAGGAGCTCATGAAGGTTGAGGAGAAGAAGGTGACTATTGATAATCGTAGCAGAGGTTCAAAGAGAAGCCATAGCAGATGATATAAGAAAGAGGATGCCAAAGCAAATTGCAAGAGGATCAGTCAAGAAGAAATTGACAAAGAGGTTGTTGAATTAAAAGAACAACTCAATGTAGTAAGAATAATGCTTAAGGAAAGCCAAAGACTAGGTTGGGTCTTGAGGAAGAAGCTAGTGGAATGGCATGAAATGTAGAGAAGGGTACATCAAAAGCAGGTAAAATGGCTGAAGGAAAAACTAAAGGAAGTTGAGTTAGAAATGGAAGAATCCATTTGTCAACTAGAACAAGGAGAAATTCTAGGAGAAAGTGATTATGAAGACTTGAAGATTGAAACTTCAAGTGAAGCCAAGGTGTCTAATGATTTTAAAACTGACAATTAATGTGTGTATGTAGGTGAAACATGTAAAGAAAGAAAATTGGCTGATATTGTCATGAAGAAGGAAGAAGACCAACAGAATCAAAATTTTGTTTTGAAAAAAGATGAGATAGATAGATCTCATATACAGCTGGGGAAAGATGTCAACCAACCAAGTGAAGGGCTTGAGGAGATTGAAGAAGAGACTATCAAAGAATTTTTGAATCATATGAATGATTTAGAACAATAGGAAGATATGATGGTTGAAGCATCAAGTGAGACCATAGGGTCTTATATTTTTAAAACTGATAGTTTGTGTATGATGGAAGATATTACAGGAGAAAAGCACCCATTTGAAGATATCTTCAGAGGACATAAACATCAAGGGAGTGAAGGAAAACTTGAGGAAGAGAGTATGTTAGCTAAAAACATAGTAAAGGATCATAAATTCACTATGATGATAGGCACACTGGAGATAGCCATGGAAACTGTTGAGATAAACCATAGGGAAGAAGGACATCTACTGAAAGATGTTAAGAAGGAAGAAGTCTATGCAAAATATTTAGCAAAGGGAAAAGGAACATTAACAAAGGAGTTTTTTATAGAGGATGGATAGTCTTTTGAAGATGTTGAAAGCCTGGAGGAGTACACTAGGAGAATAGAGTATGATGAAGAAGGCCTCTTGAATGAGGGAAGTAGTGATTTACTATAGCAGAAAGACCTTGAGAGTACAAGGGTCAAAGGAAGAAAATATTTTAATACTATAACACAGCATGTGAAGGATGAAGCTAGAAGAAGAGAGCATTATGATGAAGTGCTTGCTATGTGTGAAGAGGAAATTAAACTATTGGAGAAACTAACGAAAGAACCTAGCAGTAGAATAGGAGCTTCAGTTATAGTTTCTGAAGAAGAAGATGTGTCTAAAGTAGCCATGGAGATAGGAATATCCAATTATTTTTTTGCAGGTTCATTAAAAAGCATGAATGAGTATGAGTATGTGATTAGAGAGACTGAGCAGAGATTGTTTGAAGATGCAAAAAATGCAGTAGGAATCAAACAATTTCAAAATGAATGTAACCAACAACAGGTTAAAGGAGAAGAAGTTCACTATTGTGAACCCAAGTAGGAAAACATCATTAGGATAGATCGTGTGGAAGAGAGACTAACTGACAGTCTCACGAATTCTGCTGAGAATTCAAATCAGCATACTGATATGCTGATAAATGAGGAGGAAATAGAGCAACAAACTGTAATGTTGCCAAAGAAAGAAGGGGCACCAAGGCCTTGTGTTTTTAATTTTAACAAGTGTTTTGTGAGTGTAGGTTTTGTTGCAAATGGTAGATGCGATTTGGCACAAGTGAACAGCCAAATAAAGGTGAAAGAATAGAATTCTATGGAAGAACTCAATCCATGGAATGGAGAAATTAATTTGCTGGAAAGAATACTGAACATTCACGATTCAGTCATGAGAGAGGGTAAGCATGATAGGGAGGCAAAAAACAAATCATGTAAACCAAAGAATGAAGCAAGTAAAAGAGAAGTCAGCATAAGAGTCATAAAAAGTGTTGAAACAAGAGCAAACAAACCAAAAGTTGAAGCAAGCAAAGAAACAATCAGCATAGGAGTCAGCAACAATAACCTGAAAGAAAAAGAAAGAGAAAGAAGTAAGGAGTAGAATATGGACCAACTCAAAGATATGCTAGACATAGAAATTGAAGAAATGTGGGAGCTGATGATGAAGTAGTCCAAATGGAGGAAAATGGGAACAACAACAAGCAAGATCAATTAGAAGTTGAACATGATTGACAAGAAGAAGAAAATGGAGCAAAAGACAATAGACATACAATAGAAACAAAGGTACAAGGCATCTGGACAGTTATAGAACAAAACATGGGATCCAGGAAGACCAAGACCAAAAGACACATGATCAGGAGATCAAGAATATTGTCTACTTTGGGAGTCTCATGTAGAAGCATTCAGCCCAAGGAAAACAATTGTAAATAGTAGACATAGGGGATCATGCAGTTTAGGAAATAGATTTCCTAAGTCTCAAGTGAATGTAATATTTAGGCTTTTAAGTGATTTAATTAGATAATCAGAGAATATGTAAATGATCAAAATAAATAAATGAGAACATGAGTGGTAGAAGTCAAATCCAACTCTCTAGGAGGAAGAGAGTGTTTGTAGGAATTAATTAGAGTAGAGGTGGATCATTGAGTTGATAAGGAGACTTTTCTGTTTTAAAATGGAGAAAAAGATGGAGTGGATAAAGTCTCCCACATACATATGCATGTAGTAAGCTTTAGGGCTTTTGTTAAAGGACGGGATCAGGTCCTTCATAGTAATCCAATCCAACATTTCCATATAAATATATGTAAGCCTACGAGCAACGAGGAGGCCACTAATAGTAGAATCAGGTTTGTGTGTGTGCGAGACCGAGGTGTCTCAAATGTAATCTTGATTTTACATTAATATATATTCAGAGTTATTCTGATTGTGTCATGGAATTGAATGCATGTTTTAAGTGTTGTTTGTATGTGAATTCGTAGGCTCTGTGATAGGAGGTTACAAATAGAGTTCCACATAACATGCAAAAGAGGAGTGATTTAGAGGAATCACAATGGATTTTGAATCCAAGTGAAGAGAGAGAGGAAGCTCTGGAGGAATGGCGTAGCGAGGATGTACTTAAGAGTTAAGCTCAGAGAAGTTTAACAGTGGAAGGTAGAGTTCTCAAGAACAATAAGAGGAAGAGAAACACAATTTAGAAGAATCGAAAGGGATTATTGAGTCTAATTGGAGTATCAGAGTGGTGTAGTAGAAGCAGTGAAGGATAAGAAACTTTAGAAGAACCAAATCACCGAAGAATTGAAGGAAACCTTCATAGTAAAAGGATTAAACAGAGCAGCGAACATTGATGCTGAGGAACGATTAGATTTGGGAAGATCAACAGCTGAGATCAAATCGGCCAAAATATTGCATCACATCAATGCAAGTGGAAGGGAACTGGCCTATGGAATTGCCGAACTCCAACAGGGTGATATAATCGTACCCAAAGTTCATAACGGTGGATTTAAATCCCTATCATGTTCGAAGATATGATCACATTAGAGTAAAGACGAGTACGAACGCTGATAAGTGGAGTCAGAGGTGTCAATGATCGGAAGTAAAAAAGTATTGGCAATCAAAGAAGGTGGAGGTCAGAGCAATAGCACGGAGAAAAGTGGTGAACAGATCAGAAATATTTATAGTCGCGGTTGCAATAGATTTGAGTTCTGTTGTATATAGTCCGGAGTGGGTTTCCTTTGTATTCCCATATTTATGTATGGTTAGAATTTAAGTATAAAAGGATCAATATATGTGTTCTGATAGTGGAATATCAAAGTCGGAAGCGGAGTGATGCGTCATATGTGTATAACCGTTGGACATTGTGATGGCCGATTGCGATGAGGCTAGCCTCGAGTTCTATGTACAAGTTGTAATAAAGAGGAAAAGGTGTATTGCATGGAATTCCTTTGCGTAAGGATTACACAGGAATAAAAAGCACCGCTTGAAGGTTATGAAGGGTTTTGATTGTTGATAGAAAGGTTCAGCGGGGTGATTGAAGTTTTGTTACAAAGGAACGGTATAAGACGACCATTTGACCATTTATGGTCTGAAGGTTTGACTCCATTGTGGAGTGGGACACCTGGGACAGTTCTGGATGCACTCTTGGATGCATACTATGGGTATGTGTGGGTCTTACCCTTAACCAATTTCCGACGCTAAAGCACCGCCAATATGGTTGTTGGAGTGGTGGCATGTGCGGGTGAATCGTCAATTGTGGATGCTAAAGGGATGTGTGTGAGGATGTTTGAGTAATGACATTGATCCAGTAACCTTGCTATGGGCCCTTTGAAGGTGGGCCAAGCTGGACCAAAAAGAAATCCTTTTGGAAACTAATTTTCTTTTCATTTTTAAATTTGTTTAATTCTCATTTGTTTTTTTCTATATTATTAAATTGGTTATATATATATATATATATATATATATATATAAATATATATATATAATATATAGATAATGAACTTAGAATATGTTAGTTTATATTGAATTTTTTTAATCTAAACATAAAAATATTGGTTTATTGTATATTATATTATATATTATATGAAAATTGTAATTCCTTTTTCCTATTTGCGTCTGATACGCTAATATAATGGAATGCTTGACAATTGCATTTCCAAGTACCTTCAATTTGTAAGAACAGATACATGGGAGTAGCCAAATTGTCTATGCACCTATATCTATTTTTCTCCAAGATCACCTAGTCCAAAATTTAAAGCCTTACTTCGCTTCGTCATATTAAAATGTGTTTTATTATTAGATTCATGAATTGTTTCAAGCATTCCATAATTCCTATAGATTATGTTTTGCATAAGAGACATGTTCCATTGTTGAAAGCATTTTTCTATATGTAATTTTAGTTATTTATTGTTTTTACTTGAATTTATCTATCAATTACTTCATGCATAAGAGATAGGTACTAAGAAACAACACTACATATTACACCTATTTTGTTTGTTTCTAACTTTTGTTTTCAAAGTATTGTTTTTTAATAAATTTATTTTATTTTATTGTTTAGTTTTAGATTTTTTTTTGTAATAAGCATTTTTATTTTATTTGTTATTTTTTGACTTGATTTTGTTGAATCATATTATGGAAAGTAAAACTTCAAATATTATCATCTTGGTCAAAAATCATAAAAAAAAAATGTTACTTTTTCAACCTTTTATGTTCAATTCTTCCCACAAATGTCTTTTATTTCACATGACATTTTTGAGAAAAGGATTTCGAAATCTATATTTTTTCAATTATACCTTATGAAAAATGTGCATTTTTTCGTGGCATTTCAAATTAGTATTCTTCTAGTGGCAATTTTTTTATGTTTATTGAATTGTTAACTAACAATATATAAATATATTAAAAGGAATCCTAACTTCCAAATATTAATTTTATTATTACTTTTAACTTTGAAAGAAATTGAAAATTTTTCCATTACAAAAAAAAAAAATGCAAAGAAAAAAAGACACAAACTTGAAAAAACCCTTAAAAAGAAAATATATCAAGAATAAAAATAGTAGAAAAAGAATAAAACTTGAACAATAGGTGAAGACATAACAATTAAAAAAAAAGTGTCCATGCCTTAGACATAAGAAAATTTAAATTTAAAAAATATGTCCCAAAATAAAAAAAAGGTTCTTGCTACATCAGACTTTTCAAAATCAGCATGAAAATCACTAGCATTTAAAAAGAAAATTTATCGATACTTCATACATAAAAAAAATTAAATGGAAAAAACAAACACAAAAAAAGGGGTTGAAGCTACATGGAAACTTTTTAAAATTTCCATGAAAATCACTAGCATTTTAAAACAAATATGCATACTTAATTCATAAGATAATTTAAGGTGAAAAATATGTTCCGAAAAAAGGTTGATGTTGCATCAATTCTTCTCAAAATCAACATCAAAATACATTTTTTTTTGCGACCTCTATGAAATCAAGAATTGTGTTATGTTGGTAAAATGTTTTATCACTAACCATATTCAATTCATAAATTTACTCAACCCATACCCTTCTTCAAAGGTTTAGGAGAGTTTCTTGTATCATTGTGCTCCCACCTAAGGTGTGTAGGGTACCATCTTTCTTTGGAAATATTAGTTGAAAACCTTTTACCCTTATTAATTTCTTTTATGCAGCTTTATCTTTATCTCTTTCTTGACAAAACTATAGAATTAATATAGCTTGTTTACTTTTATATTCCATCTGCAGAAATTTATCCATACTTAATTGACTATTTTCTTAAGTTTTTTTTTTTTTTGACATCTTTTTGATAGATGATTTATCTTCCTACAATAAATACAAGGATGAAGGTCAAACAACTCAGTCTCCATGTTACCATCTCTTTTAAGATGCTGACACATTCTAACAAAATTTTGAACTTCACCTAGGAAACCTACACTCACAAACTCAATTGGTTCAAAGAAAGGTAGAAGATGAAAGTTGTTGTCTTTGGTGTATCACACTCTATACTATTTTTTGTTGAATGCTATTTCTTCCAAGGTCTAACAACCATCTTGGAAAGATGATTTTCTTGTTGCTTTTCTTCACAAATACTATTGTTTCTAAATTTTTACACTTGATTTATTGATTCCATTAAGTCATTTGTATCTCATTGTCTATCAATCACCTGCATTAAGTCTTGGGTATTAGAAATTACATAAAATTTTTCCATTATTTCAAATTTATCATTTGTTGCATGAAACTTTTGGATTATCTCTTAGTACAACTTGTTGACTCAATTTCCTTTAGTAGTTCCACGGTGTCACAACTTTCATCAACCTAATATATGAGTTCACATGTTTCACAAATTCCATTAGTTGTTTGGATGAGATATTATATATGACAAATTACATCTATATTTGATTTACATATTTCATCACTCATATCATCAAGTAGATATTGATTTTTCCTCAATTTTATATGGATTCCATCAATCAATTGTTCTTTCATATCTATTTCATTTCAAATATCCTTTGTCATTGTTATTCTATTAGTCATTTAATCAATTATTGTTTGATATTATTGTAAATTCCACTTAAGGACTTTAATTTTATGATGAAATTCATGGTTGTAGCCTTGCAAGTATTTAATTTATTGAGAAACATTTTGAATATTTTTTGCACCTTTACCCATTTTGGACTGAACATGCTCACTTGTAGTCTCTCTCTTGATTATTATCTCACCTTAGGGTGTTCGGTATTGTTGATAATACACGCCAAAGTGTGAATAAAATCACTTGAATTTTGACCTCCTTAATCAATTTTAGCCAGGTCTTGATGGTAACTTTTACAACTTCAAAAGTGTTTGGGACTCTACCCTTTATAGATTTGAGTTATTTATCCTTCAATTTACCCCTTGAGTAATCTGACAAATTTCACTCTATACCAAAACTAAGCACAACATAGGGAATCGTACATTAAGAAATTGTACTTTGATAAGTCCCTTCATCCCCTTATTCAATTTAAGGCACACACAAACACGATATGATATAATAATTATACACATATATAATATAATATAACAATATATATATACTATATATATCAATAAGAGATATTATAAATAAAAACATACCATAACTATTTTAATTTTCCAAAAAAATATAAACCCTCAAAAGTAAAAACAGAAGCCCCATAATCCATTTTATTCCCAAAAAATTTATATAAAATTTTTAAAAAAACACTTATATGTCAAATTGGAGTCATTGTTGTGTTAAACCTCGTTGTGGTTGTTGTCTCCCTCAAAATTATATCCTCCATCAGATCACCACAATAAAAACCCCATATTCATTCCTCCTATAACGAAGGAGAGAATGACTTACAAACTCTCGATTAGTAAAAAATAAATGATAAAAAACATAATTTCGCCTCTAGATCCTAACTCCACCAAATTATTTTCTTCGTTTTGAACCAATGTAGGGCCTTGAAATATTCGAACCCGTGATTCACCATCCCCATAACATGACAACTGCGGAGTCACAATAGAAACTAGGTCTTATTTTGAAGGATGGAGTGAAATTGTGCTAGGTTTGTGCCCATATCCTAGTTCGACGACAATTGATTAGTATCATCAAATAAAAAAAAACAATGAATACATCTATAGATATATCCTAAATTCTTAGATGAAGTAAAATAAAAACAATAGATATAGATGTATTACAAATCTATTTTAAAAAGTGGAAGGGAAACTAGCAGATTTGGCACATCAAACTAATGCATCAATTTATACCATAAAATCAAGTAGTGAAATCGTAAAAGAGAATTTGGCGGCGAGGAAAAACAAAAGGATTTTATTCTTTTTTAAGAATGTGGAATTAGACAAAAATACTCTACTTTATCCAATGACCATGTAGGGATAACAAAATCCCCATGAAATTGTTGCAAATGGCTTCCTGTGTACCCTAGTGCTTCCTTCAAAGAAAGTTTTTTTTTTTAGAGTGAAGAACTTCTCAAACTCAAATTTCTATGTGTTGGAAGCCTGTGTGTGAAATCAACCTTCAATATTGGATCATGGGAGCTCCACATGGTCGAAATATCACATCTTCCATAGATATCCATGTCACCAAATGTACTTCATCTGTGGAAACCTTTTCCGACGTGATCCCTCAGCGTTGGTTGTTAGTCATCGTGAATAGTGAATAAGATCTAGATCAATATGAGTTCAACCCATATCGAAACTATAATAATTAACTATCTGAGAGCTATTCACCAATGTTTCAAGGCAATTGATCCACTATTTGATCTTGATGACATCGACGAACAGGGATTCCTTGCTCTTTTGGCTTAATCTTTTCTTAGCGTGGCTACAAAATACTTGACCCAAAAAATTGTAGTGTCACTTTTTTTGAGCATCACTAGAGGATAATCATTCCATATGACCAATTTCATTTGGCCTCTACACTTCAAATTCCAACATGGTCCCTCATCCAAAGAAATTTTGACGTAAAATTATCCATGAAATTTTGATGTAATTTCCACATCATAATATGTAAATGATTCAAAATTGTTTATATTTAATAACAGTTACATGTAAATATTTTGGATGGAAAAGAAGAGAAGCTACTTTTTCTAATTGTAATTTTGGTTTATATCCTTATATATTTACCCAAATTTCAAGGGTAGACTCTCAGCTAATGCATAATTAAATTCCACATCCAACGAGTACTCATTATGGATACTTTTTAGAAGACCCACATTGACAAAAATTGAAAATAAATTAAAAAACATGTTCTACATGTTTTTTTAATGTATCCTCAATTTGTATCAATGTGAGTCTTCTCAAAATTATGCATATTAGGTAATATTTAGATGTGGAATTTAATTCTACATGTAATGAGTGTCTACACTTGAAATTTGAGAAAATGTATAAGGAGATAAGACAAAAGTATAATTAACAAAATAGTTTTCTTCTTTTCCCTTCAAAATTCATAACTCTTATTTTATTATCTTAACTATTATGTTATTATTTTTCTTTAAGAGGCCACTTTAAAGTTGAAAATTCCTCTAATTATTGTTGAATAGCTAGGGATTGGTTGCATGTTGAATAAAAAAACCAATACATAGATGACAAAATTATGAGAAAAATGTAAAGGGAATGCCCAACTAATTTTATGATGAAAAATATAGCTACAAGATGGATAAAAATGATGGTTCTTCCAATAATGATTGTCAGAAATAGTTGTATCACAATCAATTGTAGCCTTGGGATTCTATAGATTATATATCTTCGACTTATCACAATGTGTTGTTTCTTTTAGGACAATTAAAATCAAGCAATAAAATATCATATCAACCACGCTCTTACTCTTGTTCGGATATATCTTTGTGATTTGATCCTTTCTTTGGCATATATAATCTAATTTAAGAAACTTAAAAACAAATCTCAAAAAAGAATAAGGAAAGATGTTTGTGGATTTTGCAATCAAAAACTAGATATATGGTACTATAACCTATTCATATTATCAAAAACTTGCTCTAATAATTCTAGCTTCTCATAAGTCATGCCATGGCTATGATACCATGCTAAGAATTAGCATGGGCAAGACAAGTTAAATAGGATGGTGGAAAGGCTTAATGTTTGTCTACTATATTTTATTGATCTACAAAATTTGGATATATATTATCAATGGACCTTCTATATCTTCTAGGTCTAGATCTAAATCACATTGGAAACTCAATGGATCATGATGACACCCCATAAGAATAATATCTACAACTCATGGTATCAAACTTTGTGATTGTCTAAAAACTCACAATCTAGCAATTTTTTAATTTCAATATATATATTTTAATTTAAATTAAAAAACTATTTTATTTTATTTTTGTAAGAAAAGAAATAATTACAATTTGTTATATTCTTTAAATTAAGTTTAAAAATATTAACAACTAATAAACTCTCTTGCATTGAATCTAAAAGGTGTAGCTAACTATGGAACCTCTCTGTACCGAAAAAATATTAAGTTAAATTAATATCATACATAAAAAATCTGAAAAAATTTAATATATAATTGTACAAATATGTTATTACTATTATTTTTTTCTTACTAAATATTATCATTATCTTTCTTTTTTATTGATAAGTGGGTGAATCCTAAATCACGCTTTCCCTGTGGCTGAGAGGCCATGACTCAGGGGCATCTAAGCCATCAAAGTCACCTGGGGATCACACCTGGCCTGAGCTGCATCAGCGGAAAATATGTTGGATTTTAGGTACCGGTGAGAGTAGAATTGGTTAGCTTTGCTTATAGAGCACCTTAACGGTGCATTCCTTCACCGACTATTCTAAATCTCTTTGATCTAAATATTATCATTATCATTTCATACCCTCATTATTATTTTAGCACGATAAACTTTTATGTTATAATTCTTTAATGTTTTATTCCTTCCATTTATAATCATAATTTATTTATATGTATATTGATTTTAATTTGATTTTACGTTTTATATTTTAGAAAAAATATTATGTTATAATATTTTTTCATTAATAAAATATTAAAAACAAACACATCAAAAAAATATTAGACTCCATGCAAGTCTAAAGTCACCTCAATCATTTTTCTTTCTATCCCATATCATAGCTCTTACAACTTTAGCTATGTAATCTCTGTCAGATTATCAATCCACCCTAGTTATTAAGGTTATGTTACTCATTCCTTCACCTTTATTATCCATCACCTCTCCTATTTACCAATATGTTGCACCAATTCATCTACTTTAGAAACTAATAAACAAAAGCTTGTTCGCTCAACTCACCTTGTTTCAACACTTTTTCCCCAAAATCAATAACATTTCCTTTTATTTGAACCATACAACCTCATACATGGGTGTGTTTGTCCAATGACATGACTACATGATTCAATATTGAACCCATCCTAGCCCATACTTAGGCTTCTAGATCATCTTACAAGGGCCAAAAAAAATTACCCTTCAAAAAAACTTTAAAATATCAAAATCACTCAATCAATAAGGTTAGATTAATTTTTTATGTTTAAAAAAATAGTAATATATGTAATAACCCATCAATAATTTTTATGTTCATGAGAGTCAAAATTTTTATAGAGGAGAGTAGTTAGACCTCAGAAGATCTCATACAAGTTAATGGCATCATAGAATGAATATTAAAATGTAGAGTTAAAAGTTACAAATATGATAAAATAAATTTGATTATAATTAGATGACATAGGATCAAATCTCATTTTTAAGATTTTCAAGTTAGGGGTCAGGACGTATGACCATTACATCTGCCACACCTTTCCATATATTATCAATTTAATTGTCAATTCACTAGGTACCATCGAATCTAAGAACATCATCATTGATGAGGTAGGTACCAAGTTACCAACTGATGTGACTGATGTACCCAGTGTCCATCACTCCAGCTTTTCCATCAAGTGATTAATTATCCACCTAATATTCTCACTTTGTAACCTTTGCCTTAGCCTCGGGGTTCTTGTTCACTATACCATGCGATCTCTCTCACTAGTATTCATTTGATTTTCATTCATTATGTGGTTATATTCAGGGATTGCAATGGCGACATTTAAAAAACAAAACAGAGAATATGAAGGAGAATAATGACAAGGAGAGCAATGAAAACATTTTGCAAAACCAATAGTGCATATAAAGCATCCTCTGTTGCAGAGACTCCTCAAGGAGGCTGAAGAGGAAGATGGATTTGAGTAGAAGGGAACCATAACAATTTCTTATCATGTTTATGATTTCTAGTGCACAGACGATCTTGTTAATGAGGGACACCACGAGTCTCATAGTAGAAACAACTTATGGAGGAATATAATGGTTTTTGTGCACTAGTGGTTTCATGTTTCTCTAGATATCTAAAAATATCAGAAGGCTTCCACTCTTTTTTTATTTTAATAGAAGTGTGATGTATATAAAAACATCTATCGAAATTTTGGGCAGCAGTGTATAATTTTATATGTGAATTACCCTTTGACCTATATCAAATATTAAGAATAGGTTAGTTAGAGGGAAACTCATTTATTTTCATTTGAAATTTTATCTTTTCACTATGTCTTAAAATCATGGTTACACAGAATTGTGTGTCAATGGCGGTGAGATTCTTTGATATGTTCGTTGCATACATAAAAAAGTAATATCTGAAAGAATGACATTATTAGATTTGAATTTTATCTTTTGAATGGTTGTGTTTTATTAACATTTTCAAAGAGGAATGAAGCTCTTTGAGCAGAAACACATGCATGTTATGATTCTAAAAAATAAATGAGCTTATACTTTCTTTTAGCTCAAAAAAAAATTGGGCTAGAACTTTGTCTCAAGTTGTCTCAAACATGAAAATATTGTCCAAACTTAAAGTGTTAAGTATTATTTATTGTTCTCTTCATGTGAGGTAAATGAATAACAATAGAATAATTGGAGAAAGATAAAATATTTGTAATTCTAAATTCTGAAAAAGAAAAATTCAAAAGTTGTATTCACATATATGAGATTATCCAATAAACAATCAATCATATTAAAAGAGTTCTAATGGTTTTATTTTAATGTCAAGTCATCCTTATTTATTTTACCAATAAATATGGTATTCCTTT
>APFE031079240.1:3037-42748 GCA_000404065.3 Pinus taeda | reverse complement strand
GGTGGCCGAGTTGAAGGCTTCTGAATTAGATGATGTTCCAACTCTAAGTTAGAATCTAGCAAGTGGAATGACAAAGGGAATTAGGTTATCAATGTGAAGCCCAAAATCATTGTTTCCACCACAAATATCCAGATGAGGAAGCCGAAGATCCAGAGGAGGAGGAGCACCTCTTCCACTCCCAGTTGTGGGTAAAGGGTTCCTCTCTATAGTTCATTTTCTAATGTGGGAGCCAAAAGAACCTTGTTTCAGTAGAGGTCATGAAGCAGCCGGGCTTACCGACCCCAACACACCCACAACCGCACACCATCGCATAGCTTCACCAAGGACGAGATCTTCGTGTGAGGCAGCAGTGTCGCCTTCAATATAGCACCAATCCCTTGACAGATGAGGTATTATCCCACATTTATACCTTTGATGTTTGTGATGTATTATTAGGCCAACCATACTTGTGGAAGCGACATGTTGTGTATGAGTCAAGGCCTCGCATTGTTATTGTTACCTTGGGTAATAAGTTGTTTAGGATATCAGAGGTGGCACTGCATACTACCATCTCTTTGGTTACTACAAAACAATGCATTAAGCTCATTTCCAAAACCAAGAGATTTGTTTCCCTGATGATATGCCCTCATGGAAATAAAAAGAACGGTGGCCATAACCTTGAGACAAGGAACCTCTGCATGAGAACAACAAATGGACAAGGTCATGGAGGAGTATAAGGACATCTTCACCTCCCCTTCAGGGGTGTCTCTTCACTTCCAAGTCGAGCACTCCATTGATATCACCCTAGGAGCACCATTTCCCAATGGACTAATGTATTGGCACCTCGTTCTGAAGAATGAAAAAATCAAGAGGAAGATTCAGGAGCTGCTGCATAAAGATCACATCTGGCTAAGTTCATTGCCCTGTGCAAGCCTAACCATGTTGGTATAGAAGAAGGATGTGACTTGGAGAATTTGTATTGATTATTGGGTGCTGAACAAGATCACTATTCGAAATAAGTACTTGATTCCACAGATTGATAACATTCTAGACCAACTCAACAGGGAAAATATTTCAGCGAGGTCGACATGAAGTTTGGATATCCCCAGATTCAAATTAAACCCTCTGATGTGTGGAAGACTACCTTCAAATCCAAGTATCATCTTTTGGAATGGTTGGTTATGCCTTTCGGGTTGACGAATGCTCCTGCAGCCTTCATGAGGCTGATGGATGACATCTTGCGTCCATTCACCAACTCACATGTAGTGGTATACTTGGATGACATCCTGATCTTCAGTCGAAGTTGGGAAGGGCAACTCCACCACATCTGATAAGTTCTCTAAACGCTGCGGCAACAAAAGATGTGTGCCAATTTGGAGAAATGCACTTTTGGCATAACCTAGGTTCAGTATCTAGGATACGTTATTGATGAATGGGGGGTGCATGTGGATCTAGCCAAGATCCAAGTCATTCGGGCAAGGAAAATTTTAAGGATGGAAAATTTTCTTGAAGTTTAGAAACATTGGCGAATCTCACTAATCCCTAATATGAAAACTATAAATTTTTCAATGATATATTTGTGAAAATCTTCAAATTTATAATGATTTATCATATAGCCACTATATAATGTTGGCGATTTTTAAGGTAAAATAATTTTATATTCTAAAATTTGGGAGAATCATCTTCTATAAAAATTGGAAATTGGCGAATTGTTTTTCAGAAAAATCATGGAAAATTAGCCCACTGGGCGAACATTAGCCCCTAAAATTTTCCATGCATTCGGGATTGGCCAGCCCTAACCACTCTGACAGAGCTTTGTATCTTTTTGGGTCTTGCCAATTTCTACCGCAGGTTCGCACTGGGGTTCTCTAATATCACTTTGCCCTTGAGTCAAGTCACCAAGGGAGGAGCGAAAGAAAAATTATTTTGGTCTGAATCTCAATAGAAAGCATTCTCTCAATTGAAACATCGCCTCTACTCTGCACTAGTGGTCACATTACCAGACTTGCAACAACCATTTGGGATCGAGACATATGTTGTTGACTATGCTATTGGGGTAGTCCTTACTCAACAGGGGCATCTAGTGACATATCACAGTGAGACACTTTTAGACACAGTTTGAAAGTATCCCACTTATGAGAAAGAGATGTATTCCATTGTGCAAGCCTACCGACAATGGAAGAATTACATTTTGGGGAAGGAAACAGTCATCCACACAGACCACTGACTATTGTCATTTATATAGATGTAAGGGAAGTTGAAGAATGACTGCCATCAGAAGTGGTCCACATACCTGCAATAGTTCCATTTGAATATCAAGTACAAGAAGGGTATCACCCATAATGTTTCTGACTACCTCAACCAAACACTGATCATGGCATTAACCATTGTGCTCAACTCTTGTGAGCATGAGACTTTTGATTGGCCACTTCTCTACAAAAGGAGCCCAGAATTTGGCCACACATACCAAACGCTCTTCAAAGTTCAATGAGTGAAATATTTTCACCTCTAGGATGCCCTGTTATGCCACCTAGGACACCTTTGTGTTCCTTCAAGCAAGCATGCGAAGATGATTTGGGAAGCACACTACATTTGGGCCACTAGGCATTTCGAGGTCGAGAAACTAGTGGTAGTATTGCAAAAATATTTCTGTTGGCCAAATCAGTGACAGGATCTCGTGAAGTACATCAGATCTTGCATTGTGTTTTCCATTGCCAAATTGACCATCAAGAAGCAAGGCCTCTATAATCTATTTCCTACCTGTAGTCAACCTTGGCAATCCATCTTCATGGATTACATGTAATCCCTTCCTTCTACTAAGCATGGAAACGACTGTGTTTTTGTGGTCCTACACATATTCACGAAGATGGCCATTATGGCAGCCTGCAAGAAGAAAATAACAACAGAAGCCACTAATAAACTCTTATTTGAATGAGTTTGGATACACTTTTGGATTCCACAGTCTATCATCTCTGATGGGGATAGCAGGTTCCTGAGTACATTTTGGTCCAGTCTCTGGTCGATGTTGTACACCAAGCTCATTAAGTCCACATCCTTCCATCCCTGAACTAATGGCTAGAAAGAGATCATCAACAGGATAATCGTACACAGTCTATGAATGTTCAACTCAAAGCATCCACACATGGGATGAGAGCCTCCCCTATGTCTAGCACAGCTATAACCGGTCTCTCCACAGCTCGAAAGGCCACAACGCTTTTCAAGTGGGCATGGGATCCAAGCCACTATGTCCCATCGATGTGGTCATACCATTTGCATCTACACATGTAGATTCGACTCATGTCTAGTTCGAAGTCGACAAGGAAAAAAACTTCATCGACCACATCCAATAGATTTTCCAGTAGGTCCATGACATTCTGGAGAAATCAAATTCCAACTACAAGCAGCAAAATGATCAACATCAATTGCCACACAATTTTCGGGTGGGTGACAAAGTTTGTTTGCATTTGTAGAAGGAAAACCTTACCTGAGCCTATCAGAAACTATGACCACTCTGATATGGTCGTTACATTGTTACTAAGTTTGTGGGAGACAATGAATTTAAGCTCAACATTCCCCCATTCCTTGGCCTGCACCCAATGTTCAATGTGGACTGCATTCGACCATACTTACCACCCTTGCTAGACACATCAGACATTGCATAACAATGCACACCTATAGAGTTAAATCAATACTACATGGAACAAGCCAAAATTGATCGAATCATGGACATGTAGATCAAGAAAGCCTAATAGCAAAGGATCCAACTATATCGGTTTGTCAAAGCAAGCCAATTCCTTCACCACGACAAGTGGCTCACCAGGGACTGAGTTCAGAAAAAGTTTTGTCATATCATGGAGGAACTCAATACAATGGGGACCATTACTTCCTAATGAGGGAGGAATGATCTAGGTGGATATTGGTTTCCACCCACCTATTCCACTTGGACCCCCACTATTGCTTCTTTCAATTTTTCAGTGTCCTTCTTTGTAGCACAATTTACTATTTTTGGCATGTCTTCAGGTCCTAAACTTCCGGAGCCATTTTTTTGGGAAAAAAAGGGTGAACATGCAATTTATACCAATGTTGGCCATTCAAAATTTGTAGTCCTTGAATAGATATTTCTAACAAGGTATTGTGCATGTCGAATGAAGATCGTATGCTAAAGTTACGGCCCTCGGATGTTGATGTATCAATTTACCCAAATAAGGTCCACAGTTCGACGCTTCATCTCCTAGGATTTGGTTTTTGGATGCTTAGGGTTTACCAATATTTCTCAATAATAAATAGGCCTTTGATCCTCATTGTAACAAAGTTCACAGGCATGTATCTGCCACATTTCTTCTCAAAGATAAGCTACCATCACCCAATCTAGTCTTATTTTCACTCTATTTGTAAGCATATTTCAATATTTGATATTAATGAAATGAAGCGTTATTTTTAACAAATCTTTGTATTTATGTCTATATCTGTAATTTGTTGTGTTCATGTTTAAATTTGGATCAGAAACACTCCCATATTGTCAATAAACCCCTCGCTAAATAGAACATCCCAAGAGCTAGTTGCCAAAATATATGCGTAACTTTCCTTGCTATCTTTAAAAGACTTGTATTATGAAATGAAATGCTTTTCTATTTCCACTTTTCTGGAAGAACCAAAAATACATACTCTTTCATCCCACACATCTTTTGGCCTTTTTGAGTGCCCTGTTTCACAATGAAATTGATGAGAATTAGTTCTTAACTGAGCAATACAAATTTTGGCTCTCAAAGAAATATTGCCGTCTATGTATGCTTTTTGTGAATGATTATGAGTGGGATTAAACACTTCAATATATATTTTTTCCTTCTCCCTAGCTCCTTATCCCAAGTATGCTTGTGGAACTTATCCATAACAGATCCTTTTATATCTTTACTGTTTATGGGACACACATTCAAGAAAATACCCCATTTAATAAACCATTTGTTATTTTGCTGCATGCAAGTATTTTTTCTCATACACAATATGTCATTAAAGACAATCTTAGGACATATGCCCTCTTCCATTTGCACAATTTTTTCTAAATACCTTATGACTCACACCATAGCAATTACTTCAATAGGAGTAGTCCTTGCTTCACTTAATAAGATAGCATAAAGAACTTCACTTTTAATTTTTAATATTTTTGTAATCAAACACTTTTGAATTTTTTCAATTTGTTTCCACTACATGTCGGATGCACAACCAGCCCACAGTTCACAACCATAGAGAACCAACGAAATCACTAGAAGCCAGAAAAGAGTTTGAGTGGTTTTCCACTCCCATAACTCTGCCTCTCTACACCTATTTTGAAAAGAATAAAATGTTTTCCAACACCCTAAAGTTCTTTTCTTTCTACAACTATTCCAAATTAGATTTTTGTCGAAGGAAATTCCAAGGTATTTGTAATCCGCAACCTCTTCTAGAATGTTGCCTTCAAAGTAGAAATTACGCTGGTTATGTTTTCTTTTTCAGAGAAAACCACTACTTTCATTTTTCTAATATTGACTTACATCCCCACCCTTCTACAAAAATGTTGAAGGGATAGTAAGTGCTCTTGAAAACCAAGAGAATATTTATCAATCAGAATAAGATCATCTGCAGACAAAAGAATCCTTATAATAAACTTTACCAAATAGACACCATCATACCCTTGTGAATTTAACAACTCAAGCTTGTCGATATGTAAACCAAAAATGATAGGAAACAGTGGGCAACCTTGCTGACTGCAATATCACTTCTAAAACTTTTAGAAATGCCTACTGGAGTTTTAATTTTGATTTTCGCCTCTTCATACAGCCTATGCACAGCTACTCTTAAATGTTTAGGAACCCCAAGTTCCCCCATTTTGTGCCAAAGCTGATCTCTAGGAACCATTTCAAACACTTTTTTGAAATCAACAAAGAACAAAAATACTTCTTCCTTTTTCTACCAAACTGTTTCAACGATATGCCTTCAAGTTATACAATGATGAATTGTGGAATGTTTAGGTCTAAAACTTGCTTTCCCTTTAGCATGCTTATCTCCCTCTTCTACCCACTTGCTAATTTTATATTCTAGCATGCTTCCAAATAATTTTGCAAACAAATGGTTTATCATTTTGGTCCTATAATTGGAGGGAATATTGATATCATCACTCTTGAAAATAGGTATTTCTAGACAAGTTTTCCAATATATGGGGAACCCTTATTGTATGATGTTGTTGCAAATTTTTGTAATGTGAGGTGCAAGAATATTTGAGCCCCAATTTAGATACTCTGCTCGAAGTTCAACTAAATATTTTTTTTCCCAACACCCAACTTATTCATACCCATCTCTCCCTCTTGCATCATGAAGAGTTCAGTATTAGTGTTTACCAATGGGGGAGGGTCAACCTTGGGATCCTTCTCATAGAGATGTCTTGCATAGTCAAACCATTTAGAAGCTATAATACTATTTTCAGTTTGCGTTTTTCTCGGTTGGAGCTCCTTCCAAAATAATTTGGGATTATTTTTCCCAGGGAAGATTAGTTCTTCCCTCCTTGAAACCATGAAGTCAGCCTTTTTCTTTCTTAATATTTGTTTATAAGATTTGATTTTTATGTTATCATGTTTGATTCTTTCCACATTCTCCTTGCCTTTTCGTATTCCTCACCAAGTCAAGCATTAACCAGAATTAAATGTGTTAATTTGTGACTATGAAGGTTGTGAATTGGGATTTTCTCATTCTCAAAGAGCCTCTCTACCATCATTTTGAAGGTATTACAATTTTTTGGAGTTGAAAGAGTTCTTCTCTTTGGGAGATTTTTTTGAAAACTAAGTTTTTGACTCTAATTGTTTTTTTCAAGCCCAAGAGAAACTTAAATAAATTGGCTTGTGATCCAATTTTAAGTTAGTTGATCTCCAATCAAAACTTCCTCCATTTTCTCACACAAACCATGCGAGCAAAGTACATAATCTACTACAATTTCTCCATTGTAAGTATTTCAAGTGAAATTACCAAACTTTTCCCATCTATTCAAGCCATTGCAAATGACTAAATCGAAGGCCCCACATGGAGAAAACAATTGTTCACTAAAGAAATTGCAGCCCTTTTCCTATGAAATTATTTCCGGGATGATTACTCTCTTCTATAAGGCAAATAACATTGTAGTCTTCTTTACAACAAAGAATGCTAGCTTGCTCACTTGCATTCCTAGCATTTAAATCACCCACTATAAGGACTTCATCGAGCTGAGAATATGTTGCAATATCTACTTTTAAGGGTAAAAAGGGATCTTTCTCATCAAGCCCTCTACTTTTCTACATTTTTGAAACTTGTCGTGCAAAATATCATATTGCAATTTCCACTTTCTAATATTTGAAACCGAATGAATTGTTTATTTGAGTTTTGTTTTTCTAACTGAATGACACAACCTTCTTTTTCCCTCACTAATACCATGATACCCCGATGTCCTTTGCCATTATGTGTTGCCTTGTTCCACATGGCCATCTTCCAGTAGCCTTTAAACAAAGGTATCTTGCACCCTTCAAAAAGAAAACACGGTGCAAGAGTATATTACCCCAATTCCAACCAAAGGAAGCTTGATGACCCTCCTAGCTGAGAGATGTAGAAAATGGAGAGATGTAGAAAAGGATAACGAAATTGGTTAATGGTCTAATTTTGATGGAGAATAAATTAAAATGATTACCATAGGCAAATAAAAAAAAAACTATGTGGAGTAAAAGGGAAGTCATGGAGGGATAAAATGAACTCGATGTATTGCGGATTAGGGTTTTGTAGTCCCCGGGTTAAGGAAAACCAATAAAGTCGAGTCTTGAGCAAAAAGGTAAAAGCCATCGACAAAATAATTGAAGCCCAAATTTGGTAAGTGGAAACATCTGAAGAAAACAAGCTACATTGAACCGATACAAAGCAGTAAAATTTTATTTTGTAAAAGACCAAAAACCTTTGGTCCAACTGCAATTGGGGTAACCTTTGTTTTGTCGTCACCCTGTTGTGGAATAGGTGGACAGATTTAACGAAATGCATTACTCCCTTACTGAAAAAAATCCAAGAAAAAATCAATATCAACATAAATGGTTCGAGTTTACTAAAAATACAAATAAAGGTAATGTGAAACTACCTCTCATAAACTTACCAAGAGAGAAGTTTAAAGTGACAAGTGTTTCCTAAGATAGGCTACAGGTGGATTAAGGGCCTTATGGCCCTCAAACCAACAAAGTAATGGCACTGCTAAAATGATAGAGTACCATGGTGAGAGGAAGGGGAAAAAAATGTTACAAATGAAACGAAAACAACGCTAAAGGTGGTGATTGTCAAAATGAGATGCTTGAATTAACAAATAAAAATTCACTGGTTATCTCTACGAAAGAGAGTCTGAACTAGGAGAGTCTAGCTCTGTAGAATGCTCTACATTCTCAATATACTTCAAACATTATATAACATACATAACAATAGGGAAGTTAGAACTATACCCTAAAAAATAGAAACTAATTCCTATCCTAATGTCTCGTGAACCAACTCACACTAATATATGATTCTCCATTATCTTCAAAACTCCCCCTCAATGGAGAAGGGGTTCAAAAATATGCCTAACATCTCCCTAAACATTTCAAACTTAATTTTAACAAGAGGCTTAGTGAAAATGTCTACAACATTATCACATGTTTTACAATATACAAGATGGATTTCTTTTGATTTAACTTTATCCCTGACAAAGCAGAATTGTGTATCAGTGTGTTTAGTGTTCTTGTGAAACACCAGATTATTACCAAGTTTTATTGAACTCTAGTTGTCGCATCTGATTGTTGTTACATATTTCTATTCTTCCTTGACATCCTGGAGAAGTCTCCGTAACCAAACTGCCTCACATGTTGCTGCACACATAGCTTGATACTCTACATCCCCTGAAGACAAGGAAACTGTGTTCTGTTTCTTACTAATCCATGTAATCACCCTGGATCTAATGCTAAATGCATAGCCTGTTATGGATATGCAGTCGTCTACACTTCCAACCCAGTCAGAATCTATAAATCCTGTCAATATAACATCAAAAGAATCAGTATAAATAATACTATAGTCTATAGTTCCGTGTAGATACCTTAAAACACCTCTTGTTGCATTCTAATGAATCTCAAGTGGTTTGGACATTTATTGCCTTAGCACATTGACTGCATAAGCCAAATCTAGTCTAGTAGTGGTCAGGTAGATTTAGCTCCCAACCAGTTATCTATAAAGTGTCGCATCTGCATCTTTAGAGCCATCCTCACTCTGAAGTTTAATGTTTTGTTGTAGTGGTACTACTGCAGCCTTACACTGATCCATTCTAAATCTTTCCGGTAGACCTCTAACATACTTACCCTGTGACAGAAAAGTTTGTCATGAATCCCTCCAGATCTCAAGACCCAAACAATATCTTAATTCACCAAGGTCTTTCATTTCAAACCCCTGTGACATTTGTTGCTTGATTTCTTTGATTAGAGAAATATCATCACATGTAATAATTAAATCATCTACATACAAAGAAATCAACACTATGTGCCCCCTTTCATCTTTCATGGTATACAAATTAGGGTCATTTTACTTCTATTACAACCAAGTTGCAGAAAAAATGAATCAATCTTTTCATACAAGGACCTGCGTGCTTTTTTAAGTCCATATAGATCTTTCTTTAATCTACAGACTAAATGTTCTTTCCCTTTCTATACAAACCCCTCAGGTTTCTCTAGATAAACCTCCTTTTCCAATTACCCATTTAAAAATGCAAATTTTACATCTAGTTGGTGAATCAACCAATGTTTCTTAGTCGCTAAAGAAATCAACATTCTAATAGTATTTAGTTTAGCTACAGGGGCAAAATCTTCTTCATAGTCAATGTATCCTTTTTGTGAATACCCCTTCGCTACCAATCTAACTTTTAATTTATCTATGGTTCCATCTACATTAATCTTGGGTTTTTACAACCATTTACATGCTATGGTTTATTTCCCTTCAAGAAGTTCAACCAACTCCCAAATGTTGTTTCTAATTATAGATTCATATTCCTATGCCATAGTTGTTTTGCATTCACTACATTCATTTGCTTCCTTATAACTAGAAGGTTCAACAACATTCATCATACTAGTTATAGAATCATTTTCCCTATATCGTTTTGGCAACTGAGCTTTCTTACTTGATCTCCTGAGTGGTGGGGTAGCTTTAAACCTTGTATGATCATCGTTTTCTAGACTTGGCTTGACAGCTACATCATCTTCTTTCCCTTCCTACTGCTATTGTTGCTGCATCTATTGTTGCTCATTACTATCACCTACTTCATCACTTCCTTCTTCCACCAGCAAGGGTGCGTGCCATTCTCCGTTAGCACTCTCATGGCTTCCATCATTAACCTGCTCATGAAATACTACATCTCTACTCGCAAACACTTTATGAGTAGAGGGATTAAACAATTTGTAAGCCTTAAATTCTGTACAATAGCCAACAAAATTACATTTGATGGCCTTTGAGTCAAGTTTCTTTCTATCTTCCTTTGGGATATGAGGAAAGGATTTGCTGCCAAAGACTCTAAAATTCTTAACTGTAGGCTTATAACCAAATAAACCTTCAAAAGGAGTTTAAAAGTCTAAACTTCTTTTTGGACTCCTATTCTTTAGATATACTACAGTATAAATCACTTCAGCGCCAAAGTCATTAGAAAGATTGTTACCTTTCAACATACTACGAGCACACTCCACAAGGGTTTTTTTCTTCCTTTCTACAACCCCATTTTGATGTATCCCGTTATATTTGCATTATTTGAGTACAGAAGCTTTCTTGTACTCTCCCCATTGATCTGAGTGAAGAATCCTAATGCATTTACTTATCTGTTTTTCAACCATACTTATGAACTCTTTGAAGTATTCAAAAGTGTTTGTCTTCTTCCTGAGTAAATACACCCAAGTAAATCTAGTACTATCATCAATAAACAATAAAAAATAGTACGCACCACCTAACGATCTTGTCTACATAGGCGTAGGCCCACATAGATCTGTGTGTACCAGATCGAGTATATCTCTCTTCTTTCTATCAGGATTCATAGGAAATTCATCTCTGTGAGACTTTCCCAGTGCACATGCATCACAACCAATATGAGCAGATTTTAAAACGGGAAGACCTTCGACCATACCTCTTTTTTGTAAAAGAACCAAATCATTAAACTTGATATGCCTGAACCTCCGATGCCATAAGTCCATTATAGTCATGGCAGATGATGCCAATGCCTAATGTGGTGTGTTTTTGACATTTAACTTGCACAGTCCTCCCACACAAAAACCTGATGCAATAGGCTTCATAGAATCCAATAGGTCTTTAATGATATAATATCATTTATAAAACTCTACCTTGAGATTCTAAGCAGTCATAGTAGAAATAGAGATCATATTCCT
Source organism: Pinus taeda (assembly GCA_000404065.3). NCBI lineage: Eukaryota > Viridiplantae > Streptophyta > Pinopsida > Pinales > Pinaceae > Pinus > Pinus taeda. The sequence goes on along the minus strand of APFE031079240.1, from coordinate 31,352 downwards.
TTTGTTCCTAGGTACATACATAATATTATGGATATGTCTAATATTTCCATCAGGAAAAACAACGGGAATATTACCATGACCTTTGATTTGGTACCCTCTATCATCACCAAGATAGATGTTTTCTCCACTGCTAGTCTCTTTAAAGTCTTCAAACCATTGTCTGTTCCCTGTCATGTGGATGGATGCACCTGATTCGACAAACCAGTTATATGTTTCATCCTCCTTAAACAAAAGTGCAGAGTCAGATATGAACAGTCTAATGTTCTAACTCTGTTCCTCATCAACAAAATTACCTACATGCTGCTTATGTCTCTCCTGACCTTCATCAAGCTTGTTTTTCATACAATATCTAGCTATATGGACAATTCTACCACAATAAAAACATTTGGTCGCAGAGTCATTTCTATTGAAAGATGTACCTTGAGGTGAGGGCTTCTTTCTCTTTGGGGTAGTCCTGCTCTTCTGTGCGACATTTGGCTTTCCTCTGAATGGCTTCTTCGTTGCCATTAAGGCTAGATTTGAACTTTGAGGTTTATGAGTCAGTCGTCTTTCCTCCTCTTGCATGAGGATCCCTATCAATTATTCAAACACGGCGGATATTTCTCTTGCATTCAAGCCAGTGATGAACATTTGATACTCGTCAATCATACCATTCATGGTAATCATGACCAGATCTATATCTGACATAGCTTCACTAATATCTCCCTGCTTGTTCTTGAGTTCCTTGATCCGAGAAATGAATGCTACAACTATCTCATTCTCCTCCATCTTGATGGAGAGAATCTTGTACTTCAAGAACAATAGTCAATTGGTGTTCTTGACTTCAGAGAGATCCTTGAAAGTCTTCCAGATCTCTAGTGTAGTCTTGCAATCACGGATATGGGGGATAATACAATCTTTGACTAACAATCTCAAGAGCATTCTCGCCTTAGTCTCCCACTTGTCCTAGTCTTAGATTGTTGTTTTTGTTCCTCCTGCAATGAGGTTTGGCTTCACATCATCATTTTTCACAATCGTCCATGCATTGTGTCCCTCAACCAGGCTTTGCAGCCTGAATTTCCAACCAAAGTAATTGGATCCATCCAACTTGTTGTTTTCATTGAGGTAACCTTCTACTACTTGATTATTCATCTTCAATGAATAAAAACTTCAATCCCAAGAATTTAAAAAACAACCCCGGTCTTCTTAAAAAGTAAATTGCTAAATGCTAGATCCACAAAAGAACAAGGCCAGATCTCCTTTTTTCAATCACCCCCCCAAAATGATACAGAGCCCCTACTTTTCTTTTTTATTAAAAAATAAACCCCTTTCAATTCTTTAATAAAAAAGACTTAAATAAAAAACCCCTTTTCAAATAACTAGCCCCCTCCTCTTTCTTTATTAAAGCATTCAAAATTCTTTAATTAAAAAAAACTTCAATAAATATAGAGCCACTGACACATTGCACAATTGACTGTCATCAAATATGATTCATAAGCAGATGCAGATGAGATTTGATCACATCTCTTACTTTCCCTCACACTTCAAATCTCCTTACATAAGCGACTCTCAATAGTGATGGTGCGCCTCAACTAGCTAATCCAAGCACTGATTTTAGTCAGTCATTGCTTTTAACTGAGATTTTGACTTCAGCATGGAAACCCACACACAGTTCTTCAAATCCACGCAATGTCTACACACTCTCAATTGTATCCAAACTCTTCACATCTACACCATTAGCTTTTTCGAAGTCAATTCCCTGTCATGCATGCACCTATTGAAATGATGCCACGGAACCACAACTCACTCAGAGAGGAAGATTCATATATGCGTAGGATGTGGGGAAAGCCCACTGAGGAACAATTATTTACCACATCTCCAGGCAAGCAATTTAGGCTTCCAACATGCCTGCTTCAATAGCACGCCAAAAATTTCACCTCTTGCGTAGTGTGTGGATCGCCCTCGTGCTTGATCACGACCTCCATGCTCATCTTGCCTCAATCACGCAATCTCCCTCCACGCGCAAGATGAAATCACGCGATCTTGCCTCGCTCCACTGATAAGGAAATTGTTGAAGCAGACAAATCTCCCATGCAATTTTCTTGTTCCACACAGTGTTGGCCTCGACCTCACACTTGCCAACATGCTGCCTCCTCCACGTAGCTTCAATTTCATGCAGAGCTTTATTGTGTCACCGCAATCCATGCAGGCTTCTCAGACAGCAACAGAAAAATAAAATAATACATGCAACATGCAAAAATGCAGCCCTTTTCCCTCACATAAGGTCGGTGAAATTTTCCTCCAAGCCCTTGCATTGATCTGAAAATAAAAGTCACATAAGTTTAACAGTGAAATCAGCGCGATTTTCTCACCAAAATCCATGCTATCATGCCGAATTCTCTCCACTCAGGTACAGGCTTCCTCAACCCTAAAGCTCTAATACCATGTCAAAATGAAATGTTTGAATTATTAAATAAAAACTCACGGGTCAACTCTACGAAAGAGACTCTGAACCATGAGACTTTGGCTCTACAGAACGCTCTACATTCTCAATACACTTCAAACGTTATATAGCAAACATAGCAATAGGGAAGTTAGAATGATACCACGAGAAATAAAAACTAATTCCTATCTTAAGGTCTCGCGAACCAACTCACACTATTATAGCATTCTCCATTATGTTCAGCAGTGATATCGTAAGTGAATTACATCAAAACCCTAGCCATCCTTAGCCCTTCGATCTCATAGAGTAATCATTATCATCAACATTAACTCGTGTGAAGTACCACCTGAAGGTCAAGTGAAATAGACCCCTCGCATAAGGTATGTGGTGCTAAATACACCTTGCCAAATCAATAATCTGAACCTAGTTATAAATCCCACTTGTAGAACATAATAAACTCAAAGCTTTTTGAAATGTGGGAGGGAGAAAAAGACTTAATAATTGATGCAAATAAAAATAATAATAATCAATTTTGTAAGCCAACGTAAAATTATTTGGAGTGTTCCAAAGTTGAAGTGGATATAAATTCAAGGATAAGATTCTTGATACATAATAATAAATATATATTTGGTGGAAGGACATGCCAATGAAGTAGACATTGGATCAAGCAATTATTACATGACCTAAATTCATTAAGTGTTATGAAACCAGCTCACAAAAAGATAGAAAAGAGAGATCAATGCCTTATAATTTAACCTCTTCAAGGGGCCAACCTCCTTTACATTACACAAATGAATGATTCTTGGATCATACAAATGACAAAACCTCCTTTCTAGATATAAGAGTCTAAGGAGTCATAATATAACCTAGCCAACCTAACAATAATAATATAAAGCCACAAAAATAACAATGGAGGGATTCTATGGGGCACAATAATAAAAATATGCGGACAATAGGGGCACAAAAATATTAATAAGGGATACAACTACAATAGTAATGGGGTAATCACTAGTATTATAGGGACCTAACATGCCCCTCTCCTTCAAAAAAGTGTTATCCTCAACTCTTGAGTAGTTTTTCATGCTTCTGTATAAAATTCTCATCCTCTCATGTGGAATCTTCAATAGATAATTTCTTCCACTTAATGAGATACTCTGAAATTGATCGATTTTGTAGTTGTCGATTTCTTGTTTTTGTGACTACTTCCAGTTCCAATGTAATTTTTCCTTCCTCGTCAAGTTTTTGGAATATTGTTTGAACTAGGAGCTTGTCACCTATAACCTTCTTTAAACATGAAACATGGAAAACTGGGTGCACTCGAGATGTTGTAGGAAGCTCAAATTTGTATGCCACAGTACCAATCTTTTGCAACACCTTGTATGGACCATAATACTTTGGTGATAATTTATTATCCTTCTTAGCTTGCTTGAGGGACATTTTCTTATATGGTTGTAGTTGTGGGAATACCCAATCACCTACATCAAAAATTCATTCACTGTGATGTTGATCTACCTACTGTTTCATTCTTTTCTGTGCCAACACGAGGTTATCCTTTAAGAGTTGGAGGACTTGTTGTTGATGTTTGATGTGATGTTCCACTGCTCGAACCTTATAATTTTCTCTTAAATATGATGTGATGGATGGTGGATGATATCCATAAAGTGCCATAAAAGGGGCCATTTTTGTTGTTGTATGGAAGGAAGTGTTATACCACCATTCAGCCAGAGGCAACCATTTGATCCATTGTGTCTGTTTATCAGTTACAAAGAAACAAAGATATCCTTTCAAACATTTGTTTACTATCTTAGTTTTCCCATCAGATTGAGGATGATAAGATGAGATATGAGCTAACTGAGTACCCAGACAAGAAAATAATTTTTTCCAAAAATTTCCAGTGAAAATGGGATCTCTATCACTTACAATAATCTTTGGGTTTCCACGTAGCTTTTGAATTGGTAAGTTTGTCAACTACCACTATGATGACACTCTTTCCCTCAGACTTGGGTAAACCTATGATAAAATCCATTGAAACCTCCTACCAACATTGGCTTGGAATGGATAATGGTTGTAATAAACCTGGGGTCTTAATTGTTTCAACTTTATTCTGTTGGAAACCGAAACATTCTACCACAAAATTTTGAATATCTGATTTAAGGCCATCCGAAAAAAATTCCTTCTTAACCCTGTGGTAAGTTTTGAAAAATCCTGAGTGCCCTCCTAAGGGAGAAGTGTGCAATTGCATAAGAATCTTTTGTTTGAGTTGCAAATTCTTACAGAGGTATAAGCGATCATTGTACCATAATGAATCGTTTTTCCAACTAAATGTATCAGATGTACTAGAATCTTGTTGTAACTTTCGAATAAATGCCCACACTTCTTCATCATTCTTCCATTCCTCCCTTGCTTCATTTATCGAATCTGGTTGGATACTAGAAATGGCGCACAACAATGTTTCCACATCCTCATCCTTTTTTGAGAGTGCATCTGCCACCACATTTTGCTTCCCTTTTTTTTAGATGATTTCAAAGTCATAACCCAACATCTTTGTGACCTACTTTTGATGCTCTTCAGAGGATAATCTTTGTTCTAGAAAGTATTTAAGGCTATCATGATCTGTTTTTACCTTGAAGTGTCTTCCCATTAGGTAGGGTTTCCATTTCTTAAGTGCATGTAGTATTGCCACCATTTCCTTCTCATAAATAGCTTCGTGTAAAAACTTTCCCTTGATTGGACGACTTTCAAAAGCAATGGGTCTTTCATCTTGCATTAAAACGAAACCAATTCCATTTCCTGAAGCATCACATTCCATGATAAAGCTTTTTGCAAAGTCTGGTGTAGCTAAGACCAGTGCTTGGCACATTGCCTCTTTAAGATGTTCAAAGGCCTTTGTTTCTTCTGGATTCCATGAAAATGCATCTTTCTTCAATAATGGTGTTAGAAGTGCTGCTATTCTCCCATAATTCTTAACAAACTTGCGATAATACCCTGTCAACCCGAGAAATCCTCGCAGATTCTTTATGGATGTGGGGATTTTCCATTCCTTAATGGCTTTAATTTTGCTAGGGTCTACCTTAACTCCTTCATGAGATACAATATGACCCAGATATTTCACACCTCTTGTAATCCAAATAAACATTTGGATCTTTTTGCATATAATTGTTTCTCCTCCAATAGTTGTAGCACCCTGTCAACATGTTCAACATGATCCTTCCAAGACTTGTTGTAGATTAGTATATCATCAAAAAGTACTAACACAAATTTTCTAAGGAAGGGTTTGATAATGAAATTCATCAAACCTTGAAATGTAGAAGGTGCATTGGTAAGGCCAAAAGGCATGACTAAAAAGTCATAATGACCCTCACGAGTTCTAAATGTTGTTTTTGGAATGTCTTCGATCTTCATTCTCATTTGATGATATCCTGAACAAAGATCCAACTTAGTAAAGTAAATTGATCCATGCAATTCATCTGGTAATTCATCAATGATAGGAATGGGAAACTTATCTTTTATAGTGAGCTTGTTGAGCTCCCTACAATCCAGACACATGCACCATGATCCATCCTTCTTGTGCACCAATCCTACTACAGCAGAGAAAGAACTTTGACTAGGTTGAATTATACCAACCTCTAGCATTTCTACAACCATATGTTCAATTTTACTCTTTTGGGCATAGGGATATCTGTACAACCTAATGTTTGGAGGAACACTTCCTGGAATCAGATGAATAGCATGATCATGATCACTAATAGGTGGGAGACCTTTGGGAGTCTCAAATACCTTGGAATGATTGTCCAAGGCTTTTTGGAGATCTGGAGAAATACATGATTCTGATGTGAAAACATCTAGCGAACATAATTGTGCAATTACCCCTTTTTGTTCCTTTTTTAGAAGCTTTGTCATATTGTTAGAGCTAATTATCTTTCCTGGTTTCCCTGCAATACCCCTTAATTCAACTTCCTTTCCTTCTGTAGAAAATTTCATGAAAACTTCTTGAAAATTTAAAGCTATTGTACCCAAGGATTGTAGCCATTAGACTCCTAGTACAACATCAGCACCTCCCATTGGAATGGGAAGCATTGGGCTAGTCAATACATACTCTCCCATGGATAGCGTGATATTATGGAACTTTCCAAAGCAGTTTATCATTCCTCCATTTGGAATCATCACTTGACACTCTGGTGCTAGATATAGGAAGCAATTCAATTCTTTTTCTACCTTACAATGAATAAAATTATGGGTGCTTCCTGAATCAATCAACACTATTACCTTTTTCTTCTTGATTTGTCCTTCTATCTTGATGATTTGAGGAGTGGTAATTCTAGCCAATGCATTACAAGATATGGTTGGATTCATTTCTTCTTTATCTATGCTTTGTTCCTGGAGTATATCCTCTTCTTTTGACCTTTCTTACTCCTTTTCTTCTTCCTCTTCACAATCTATGTACAATAGTTTCTTTTTAGCACATTTATGACCTTTAGTGTATTTGCTATCACAATTGTAACAAAGCCCTTTTTCTCTTTTTTCTTCCAATTGTTGTTGTGTCAACCTTATAGGTTGTGGAAGGCTGGGGGTAACAACACTTCCATCCTTATAGTTGTCACTGGTATGCTTCCTGGTTGCCATAAGTTTTCTTTCCATTTTTCTTGTTAACCTGAATGCCTTCTCTAATGAATCACGTTCCCAAAGGCGAACATCATGTTGGATATTATCCTTTAAAGTCCCTACGAACACATCAATCCTATGCTCCTCTCGAATATTTTTCACCCTTATGTTCGATTTTTGGAAGTCCTCAATGTGCTCCATTATTGAACCCTTTTGTTTGAGACTTATCAATTGGCTATAAAAAGTGTTGCTTTTTGTATCCTCATAATGTGCTATCAATTCTTCCATAAAATTTGCCCAAGTGATAATTTGTTTACGAGAGAAATGCCATTGATACCATACAAACTGATTTGGTTCCAAATATAAAGTTGCAATGCGTACCTTTTGTGTGTTGCACATTATTGAGATTGAAAAAATGCTCCATCTGTAATATCCATGTTGTGGGATCCTTGCCATCAAACTTCCTCATATTGAATTTTGGAATATGGTGGGTCTTCGATCCAACATTAGAGTCTATGGAATCATGATTAAAATTTCTTTTGTTCTCATCATGAGTTTCCTTTAGTATCCTTTCACCATTAGTGACCATTTCTTGTTGCAAATTATTCATATTTATCTTCAATTCTTCCACCTTATCATCCATGTCATAAAGTTTAGCGTCCATGCCATTCATCTTAGCTTCCATGCCATCCACCTTAGCTTCTACGCCTTTCTTTAAACAATCCATCTTAGCTTCTACACCTTTCCTTAAACCATCCATCTTAGATTCTACATCTTCCCTTAAACCATCCATCTTAAATTTTATTGCTTTTTGTGCAATTGACACTTGTTGCAGTTGTTCTTGTAATTTTGATATATCATGTAGCATTTCTTGCTATTCTTCATGAGTCATGCTAGAGCTTTTAGGTTGTTTACTAGGTGTTTGCATTTTCTTTCCTTGGGGCATCAATTATTGATAATAATTCTCTACTAGCCCTTTGAATTCCTTCAAAATAAATTTTCAAACCAATTTTAAGCAAAAATTTAAAAGAATCTACACACCTTTTTTCACTTTGTAGGAACTCGATATTACCTCTGATGTATCTCTGTATTTTCAGATCATCCAGTTCTGAAATTGAAACATACAGTAGCCCTCTGTGTCCTCTTCCCAGTGGCCCCAGTCTAATCCAAATTGGATTCTCCAAGGAAGATTTATGCAAAATCTCCCATAGTCACCTAATTATAGACTAGTTCAGTAGAGCAAACTTATACAACGTGCCACGAATCACTGTTTCGACCTTTGGCTCTGAAAAATATATACAAGAAACTAAATTCCGTCCTCTTTATGTACCTTCTTACAAAATTTCATTCTGATGCTCAGAGAGAAAGTTATGACAATTTTCCCTATGTCACTTCTTCGGAATGTAATTCAGGAGTCTACAAAAGGACAAACTTCCTTAGATCATATCTCCGCAAATATAGCGTGAAAAGCTCTGAAATCTGGACCTGAGGATCAACGCAATTTCTTATCCAATGAGTTTTTTTTTTATCTTTTGAAACATTGCAGAAAAAATAGCGAAAATGCCACGATGACCTATTTGGAGTAGTGAAACCCTAGAATCCAAAGCTCTCATACCAAATGTTATGAAACCAACTCGCAAAAAGATAGAAAAGAGAGATCAACACCTTAGAATTCAGCCTCTTTGAGGGGGCAACCTCCTTTACATTACACAAATGAACAATTCTTGGATCATACAAATGACAAAACCTCATTTTTATATATAGGAGTCTAAGGAGTCACAATATAACCTAGCCGACCTAACAATAATAATATAAAGCCACAAAAATAACAATGGAGGGATTCTATGGGGCATAGTAATAAAAATATGGGGACAATAGGGGCACAACAATATTAATAAGGGATACAACTGCAATATTAATGGGGTAATCACTAGTATTATAGGCACCTAACATTAAGAGACAAATTACTGGAATTTTTCAAAGTCAAAGTGGATTTACATTGAAGGATAAGATTGTTGATACATAAGAATAAATCTATATTTGGTGAAAGGACATGCCAATGTAGTAGACATGGGACAATGAATTATTACAAGAACCAAATTCATTAACAGACAAATTACTGTCAAGAAACCATGAACAAGTTCTAAAAGCAAAAGAATCCACAACAACTATTTAAATGATATCAATAAAGAGTAAGTTATGAATGTATTAGGGAAACCAATATTATATATGTGTGTGTGTGTGTGTGTGTGTGTGTGTGTGTGTGTTTGTGTGTGTGTGTGTGGGGGGGTGGTGTGAGTTAGAGGTATGTTAAAACTTAGTTTCTCAGAGCAGAACGACATTCTTGTTGTTCTACCATTCAAAAAGACAACACCACCTGAATGCAATTTGATGCATACGTCGTTTCCATGGTCAGGAAGTTCTACCAAAGTCTCTTATCGTACCCTAACACCTTGGAAACACTCCTAGCGTTGAATGCCAACATATTCATTAATTAATTTCCCGCTTTAGTTTACAAATGGATTTCATCCTACAGTAGTAGCAACAACATCTTGAATAAAGATGAGGTTTCAGAGGCAATTGTTGTGCACCATAAACACCATCTAGAATGTGAATAATCAGAGGCTTGTCATGTTGGATTTAGTGTTGGACTATTCTATTGGATGGTTGTGATTACAAGCACTGACTCAATGACATGGAGTCCCCAAAAGACAATCCAACTAGAGATAGATTAGAATAATCAAAGTGCGAGCAACCTAGAGGAATTTTTGGATACGGATAGCGAAATAGCCCAAGAGAATGAGTGTTATAGACATATTTGGGTACTACAACCCCAATCACATATGTCGATGAACTAAGGGCTCTTTAACCACTAAAAGTGTTGTTTCATACCCTAAAGGATCATGGTCAATTGATTACATCATTTCCCAGAAGTTCCACTTGGAAAAACACTCAGAACTGGCCAAAACTAGACCATACTAACTACTCCATGGTCAGGGTGCGATGCATACTGACTGCTACACTAGCCAGGTGCGACCTTCTGTGGGGTGCAATGAGCGAGAAGAGACAAATGACAGAGATAGTTTTCTAAATTGATGAGCACAGAATCTTCTAGAAACTTCTCATATGACACTTGCCTCTCTGAATTCACCCAGGGATGAGTGAGAGATCAAAGAAATCTCCAAGTGGAACGAAGAACTATGAATGGAATGACACTAATTAGAAAGCCAGAGCTCATTCACACCCTTGCAAGACATCTATATATGGATTCCTCATGTGAGAGATCTAGAGGGGGGAATTTTGTAATTCGTAAGGAAGTGTTGTTGGTTTCTCTTTGAGAAGGAACATTGTATTGCGGGGTGATCTTACTTTTCAGGAGGTAAAGAGGGCTGCCATGCTAGGAGGATGATGCTGAATCAAACAGTTGGGTTGTAATCCTCTCTTCTACTTTTAATAAATTTATTTGAGTTTTCATCCATATAATCATGTATTTGTGAATCTTGTTATTTGCGAATGCAATTGTATGGTCAATGTATTTCTGATTCTGCATTGTTTATGATATCATAGATCGAGATGCTTTGATGGTGTTTTGTTGCTTTGACTCTATAGATATTCTCTAATGTGGGACAAGTAGAAGAGGAAACAAGAAAGGAACCAAGCAGAAGATCTAGGTTAGTCCTTTTTTGCTTCTCTCTTATATATCATAGATAAAGGAAATCACAATTTGCTTTGATTGTTTGTTTCTAAGATAGCTACCTGTCTTAGTGGGACTAGCATATTGAAAAGACACTAGTTTTCCTGGAAACAATGACGGTAGTGTTACAGCCAGAGAGAACGTAGATAAAATCGTTATGGTTTATTAGGCAGCAGACCCATAAACGAGAATGGCAAGAGATCTGTAAAGTGACAAGCAACAGATAAAGGAGTTTCAAATATGGGGAAAAATGACTAAACTTGACTCTAATATCATGTAATGTGTAAGGTAACTCTTAAGTGATATTATTTGGTTATTTTTTGCTTCTCTCTTATATATCATACATAAAGGAAATTGCAATTTGCTTTGATTGTTTGTTTCTAAGGTATCTACTCGTCTTTGTGGAACTAGCATATTGAAAAGACACTAGTTTTCCCGGAAACAATGACGGTAGTGTTATAGCCAGAGAGAAGGTAGATGAAATCGTTATGGTTTATTAGGCAGACCCATAAACAAGAATGGCAAGAGATCGATAAAGTGACAAGCAACAGATAAAGGAGTTTCAAATATGGGGCAAAATGACGAAACTCAACTCTAATATCATGTAATGTGTAGGGTAACTCTTAAGTGATATTATTTACTAAAGGGTGATTAAATTTATACAAAGAAATGACTCTTCATTTTATTATGCAGGTTTATTTCATCTTTCTAAACACTTTTATCTTCGAAGAAAGTTGTTCAAAGATTATGATTAACAAAATCAATATAATAAAAACACTGAAATATAAAATCAATAAAATATAATTAAACAAATGATTATAAAAATGATATATCTATAGTACAACCATATCAATAAAATTGTTGATAAATATTAATATACGTCAATATGTAATAAACAGTATGGCATTTATTTTATCACACATTTCAGATTACCAAGATTTAAGTTTTTTTAATAAAATTTAACAAAATAAAAATTTTATTTTAAATTATTATTATTGATAATTATAACTTAATTGATATATATATATTTAAATATATTTACATTTAAGAAAACATGCACCAAAAAATATAATAAGCAATAAAAGTTTAATGATTTTTGTGAACTTGACATATTTGAGTTCAATTGAAAGTACATAACTAAACCTTCTATCTTATTTAATGCTAAAAATATTGAAAGTTAAATCTTTGGTATCCCACCCAATAAATATGATAATTAAATTTAATAAAAAAAATAATAATAAAATTTTAAAAAACACAAAAAACTTTATCACATGGAACTTCACAATTATTTTTTCACCCATATAATTTTCAATGAAATTATAATATTTCTTATTTAAAATTTATTTTTAAGTATTTAAATAAATTTTATATTTTAAAAATTTACAATTATTTTTAATTTATATTAAATTCCCAACAAAATTTAAAAAAACAAACCAATAGAGAGAAGCAAGGTTGGAATTTGACGGCCAAAATGCCCGTCACAAGGCATTTTGACCGTATTTCACGTTTAAAAATTTTAAAAAGCTGTTTTTTGTGATGGGCTTTCAAAGTTCTAAAACGTATTTTTTACTGTTCACTTTTTTGCAAAAACGTCATTACTACCCTCTCAAACAACAATGTTATAAAGAAGTGCAGTAACATTTGGAATTCTCTAATGTTTGTTTTTATTGAAATAAATTAATTTCATGTTATTTAAAGTTATAGGTGTATGTTATTTAAAGTTATAGGTATATATTTGATAGCAGTAATATAATATATTGAGTGATTAATAATTAAGTACCGTAATATTTGGAATTTATATTATACTATTTGTTTTTATTTAAATAAATTAAATTTATGTTGTTTATATTTAAATAAATTAAGTTTATTGGGTTTATTAAAATTGAACTTTATCTAGATTTCGTGATATTATGATGGTGGAGAGGATGGGCATTGTGGAGGATAGTTTTTGGTCAACTCCAAAGTTTTTAAGATGGAAAATTTTTTTTGAAGTTTTTTGTTTATTTGGTGAAAGAAATCTATTTGTTTTCACTGAAATTGTAACATTTAAATTATCTAATAGAAATCCAAATTGAGAAATTAAAATAGGAGTAGATTGATTGCAATAACAATGAGTTGGGTGTGAGTAAAATAGATTTCTAGATTTACTCATAATTTTTGTATATGTGTTTGGGAGAAGCACTGAATCTCGATGGTTTGGGAGTTATGGATCCCATTCATGAGTAAAACAACCTTTATGATTCAACAAATCATTTAGTCATGGTCACGTTGTTTTTTTCTTATTATAAATATGTGAGAAAAAATTAACACAGTGGTGTGATTAAAAAGTATTTTTTTAATTAAACCTTTATTGATGAAGGGTCAATTTATTATCAAAACATTTTGATTGAAGAGCAAAATTTTAGACATAACGTTCCTTGACGGCCAACATAAAAACCCAAAACGTCAAAAAGAAATTATTTGACAGGTAATAAAGAATCCAAATTCCAACCCTGGTCATAGTAACTCAACATTAAATAAAATAACTAAATTTTAATATCAAATAAAATGTTCATGTAATTGAAATGTTTGCTTCTTGAAACAACAAACTATTTGTAAATAACTACATTCGTGTTATTCTCATTTTCAATGCATCATATTGGATTGTAAAAAGTGCAACAAATAGAACACACACACACACAAACACACATATATCATGTTATGACTAAGCTCTTGTAGATAACCTCAAACGAAATGGAATTGTATAAAACTTATTTGTAACTTTTACTTCAAATCCTTTAAAATTCAATAAAACTTATTTTAATCATAAGTAATTTATTGAAATACTTGGATAACAAGTAAATTTAGGAAAATTGATAACATTATATAAAATTATAGAAATTTTATCATATATTATTTTTGGACCTATATTAAATTACAATATTATTGACTTATATCATGTTATGACTAAGCTCTCATAGATAATCTCAAAAGAAATAGTATTTGAATAAAATTTATTTGTTGTTTACATGACATATTTTAAAATTGAATAAAACTTATTTCAATCATATTTGTCTTTTTTAATTGAACCTTGAGATTTAAGAAGTTTATTGAAATACTTTAAAAAGTTGACCTTGCAATGGTATATGGGTGGGTCACAAAAAAATCATATATAGATTTTTTATTATTATATGGATGGCTTTAGAATTCAAATAATTTATTTTTAAAATTGAGTTATATATAACATACATATCTCATTTTCCTTGCTTATTATTGGATTGTAAAAAGTGCAACAAATATATATATCATGTTATGACAAAGCTCTTGTAGATAACCTCAAATGAAATAAAATTGAATAAGCCTTATCTGTAACTTTTACATCTCCACATCTTTTAAAATTGAATAAATCTTATTTCTATCATAAGTAATTGATTGAAATACTTGGATTGTCATATATTGTTTTTCATTTATATTAAATTCCAATATGATTGACTTACATCATGTTATGACTAAGCTCTTGTAGACAATCTCAAAAGAAATAATATTGAATAAAACTTATTTGTTGTTTACATGGCATCTTTTAAAATTGAAAAAAGCTTATTTCAATCCTATTTGTTTCTTTTAATTGAACCTTAAGATTTATGAAATTTATTGAAATACTTAAAAAAGTTGACCATACAATGGTATATGGGTGGGTCATAGAAATTCTCATATATAGATTTTTTATTATATGGATGACTTGAGAATTCAAATAATTTATTTTAAAAAATTGAATTATATAATAGCATACATGTTCATTGCACTAAAAAGACACTTTCTACAAGCCAATATGAAGCATGATTGTAATTATTTCCATGCTCACTATTAAATTGATACATGATATATTTTAGTTCACCTTAAGTATCAAAGTGACTTCCATCATAGTAAGATTATGCTTATATCATATTATGTCTAAAATCTTTTAGATGGCCTCAAAAGAAATAAAATTGAATAAAACTTGTTTCAATTTCATTTGTGTTTTTTAATTGAACCTTGAGATAGGAAAGTTCATATTTAATTATATATATAATTATCGAAACATATATCATTAACTGTTTTTTGGTATATTAAATTCCGAGACATATGAATTAAATATCACATTATGACTAAGCTCTTGTAGATGACCTCAAAATAAATAAAATTGAATAAAACTTATTTGTTGTTTACCAGACATCTTTTAAAATTGAATTTAAAACTCATTTCAATCCTATTTGTGTTTGTTTAATTCAACCATCATATATTTTAGTTCATTTTATGTGTCAAAGTGACATGTATCATAACTTAAGATTGAACTTATTTTCTTAGTCTATGAAACTAGAAATCAAAATTGTTATATTTTTAATAAAAGTAATAATGTATAGATTTTTTTTTTTAAACTAGCGAAATAATTTTAATAGATCCATAAAATTCAAAAACTAAATGACATCCAAAAACAATATTAATACAAAAACATAAATTGAAAAAATAAACATATCAATAGACTATTCATATGAAAATATATACAAAATACAAATATCACATGAACATCCATAAACGGAAATAATATTGATGTACATCCATAAACTGTACATGTATGAAAATATACAAAGTCACTATCACATGTGAATGTGCCCTATGAAATGGGCCTGAAAATATACAAACTATCCACTCTAAGTACCACCAGAACTCCTATGTGAGTTTCGCTGTGTAAAGTAAGTGTCCATAATCTGATTATGCAATATAACATATTCAAATTCAAACTAGTTAGATCATTATTTATACAAAATAAATATTATAGAAATAAATCATTTTTAACTACATTTGTAATTACATATATGAATCTACTAACCTCACACGAGTCCAAATGAAAGTTAGATAGGATGAGGGTTTGATGAAACTAGGTTTGGTGCTCCCCTACTTGTGGCTCAAAAATTGGGCCCTGCATCGATGTACCTGCATTGCCAATGCCTCTATACCCAAAATCTCACTCATGTGTGAAAATGCATGCATGTAAATTAACAAAAAATGTTGAAATCTTGGGAATAAAAAAGTTTAACTCAACTTTTGGTCCACGTGGTTGTACATAGTGACTCTCCTCCACATGAGTATTATGAAGTTAAGGTGGAGGTGGATGTAGAGGAGAATCCATGAAAACATGCACTCATGGAGGATGGCCTAGTTGATCAACTACCCCCTTAGGTAAACTCATAATATCATCTTGTAGTTGAAGCCCTGTGTCTACATGTTAGCATGAACTTATTAATATAAATGCAACCTAATACGAACTAAATTAATATAAATAATTTTGCATAATTTGATGATAAGAGTCAAAAGTTTATATATATATATATATATATATATGTACTTGGTTTTTGTCACACAAGTCATGCACCCTCTAAGTGTCACATATGGCATCATGATACATACATGCATATGAAAAAATTTGTTCAATAGGTAAACTCACAAGAACTTAATCATCATATAAAGGAATTGGCAGCTCATGAGGCAATGGTGGTAGTTTGCTAATCTCTCCATGCAATGTAATAGGCACACTGGCCAATGACATCCACATGCTATCTGCAATGGTATCCCTAGGCTCAACACTGAGCTGCGACAACTCCTCTACCTCTATCGACAATACAACACTCTGAGAGGGTAGTGGCAACAATCTCAGAGGTAGTGGTACTTCCCAGGATCCTTACGAGGCCCCTCACAATTAATTGTATGTCCGAAGTTGGCTCCATAATAATGAGATATGATATCAGTGTAATTTGACCTCATATGTAACACAAACTTTGCATATATATGCTTGGATAAATAAAGGGTGACCTAGTCATTGTGGGGGAACTAGACCAAGGCTCCGATGAATCAATAATAAACCAAAGGGGATGTATCAACATTCTTAACATATTTGAGTGGAATATGATCTTTATGTCAAGCAAGGCGATCTATAGGGATGTTGAACAACTCCCCATGAACATGGTGGAATTTGAATGTATGGTTGTACATAGAGAGATTATATTACATTATCTCATAGCCAATGCACACGAGTGGATTAAATCCCACACACATGTCCTTCAAAGTAAGAAATAAATTAGGATTAACTTGGATGATTGAGAGGAGAAGTTGTTATTCTCCCCACCTAGGTTCAATTCCATTTGTGCCATTTTCTCTCTTAATTATGTAATTATGTGTATGGGTGTGAGTTATTGGGTGTGTAATTGAAGGAAAAAATAATTTGATCCTAGCAAATTCCTATAATATTGAAATGGAGAGCTACTCAACCATCAACCATAATAATAGATTATAACCCCTATGGACTCAACATAATTTTGTATGCCCCAAGGTTTAACTCAAATGATTGAACCATATTCGCAAGGTATGTTATTGATGGGGAGAAGATAGGTTTAAATTAAGTTTTAAATCCCTGAATAATCCACCAAAGGTATTTTGTTGATAGGGAGAACATAAGTCACAATGTCAAATTTGGTTGAGTCACTTAGAGTTACCAAATGTTGTTATGGATAGTAGTTGATTTACTAAACATCTAGAAATTATTGGGAAGAGAAGCAATCATGGTATGTATATGGGTGAATGCATGAAGATGGGTTACACTTTTGGGCAAAATGTGGTGATGAGATTTAAAAATTTTCATCTTTTATCTAATTGAACCCTCAAAATTCATATAATCATTGTGAATTTTGATTTAGAGTAAAAATAAAATATGTGGAGAATTATGTTTTTGTCCTAATGATATTTTTTGCAAAAAAATAAGTGTCGTATAATCTCTCAATTTTCCATTAAATGCAATACTTGTCCTTGCAATTTTTCACACATCTTAACAGTTATGTGTGTGTTCACATAACACAACTTAGTACAAAATGTGTGTGTGTGTGTATATATATATATATATATGAGCATGATCTACCCAGAGAAAACTAAGTTTTTCATATTAAAAAGTTATTTTCAATGCAAAATTGTATTTTTTTATGTTTACTTTTGAAGTTGGTGAAGTAATATTTCAATTGCATTTTGCAGACACGTGTGTTCGAGTAAGTTATTTTTCAACTATTTAAGTAAATTGAAAAACCAAAGGTACCCTTTTGAAGATGATATTGGTATTTTCTGAATTTTTTTCATTGTGTATATTTTATGTTATCAATTTTTTATTCAGTCTCTTTAAAACTGTCCAAAAAAATTTCAAGCATTATGGTTAAAATAAAATAGATGAAAAATATCATATGACTTTGAAAATGTCAAACTCGTATTCCATTGGATAGACGATTCCTTTATGGTTCCAACATGATCAACTGTACCACCTAAGGAAAAATGTTCCCTAAGTTCACTAGGGTACAAAATGGTGTTGTGGAAAAAATTACAAAACGGGTGCTAAAAATGTGGTTTTTAGGACCTTAAAAGCTTAATCGAGCGCTTAAGACGCTTGATCACGTGCTTGAATTTTAAATTTAAATAGCTTGCTTGAGGGTTTCCTAAACCCTTGATTGATCCATTTACATGGTTAACCAGGGGCTTGATCAAGCTATTAAGCTTGATCAAGCCTTTATAAAAAAAATAATTGAAAAACCAAGGGTACCCTTTTGAAGACGATATTGGTATTTTCTGAATTTTTTTCATTGTGTATATTTTATGTTTTCAATTTTTTATTCAGTCTCTTTAAAACTGTCCAAAAAAATTTCAAGCATTATGATTAAAATAAAATAGATGAAAAATATCATATGACTTTGAAAATGTCAAACTCGTATGCCATTGGATAGATGATTCCTTTATGGCTCCAACATGATCAACTCTGCCACCTAAGGAAAAATGTTCCCTAAGTTCACTAGGGTACAAAATGGTGTTGTGGAAAAAATTACAAAAGGGGTGCTAAAAATGTGGTTTTTAGGACCTTAAAAGCTCAATCGAGCGCTTAAGACGCTTGATCACGCACTTGAATTTTAAATTTAAATAGCTTGATTGAGGGTTTCCTAAACCCTCGATTGATCCATTTACATGGTTAACCAGGGGCTTGATCAAGCCTTCATAAAAAAATTTCAAATCCTTATGTGGATCCCATAATCCCATAATTTAGATTTTTGAATCAATAAAGATATAAAATTTAATCCATTATCAATTTAACCTAGTTTATATGATATTATTTTGCTAAAAATGATAATTCATTTGGATCTAGGTTATGAACAACATTATAATTGTTTTATGTTATTGCACTAAGAGGCACATTGTACAATGCAGTACGGGGGAAAGGTGTAAGTATTCTTGTTCATGATCAAAATATACCTTATGATATACCTTGGATTTGGAAGGATCATAAATGTACTTTCCACAAAAGTTTTTACCATATTAAAATTCCAAATTTTATTATAATTTTTGTTATCACGTCATGTTGAAACATTATTAAATATATATTAATATTAAAAAATTATTGTTACTCTTAAATACAAAAATTATATAAACCTGATATTAATATTAATATATTTTAATATCAAATATATGCGATTTTGGATTAATATAATATTAGCTTTAATATAATATAAAATTTATTATATTATAATATATATTAATATATTAGGATGTATATTAGCTCCAAATATATATGGGCTGGAAGAACAAAGACCTAGAGTGATAGAGGTGGAGACATAGAGGGAGTGACAAGGGAGAGATGGAGATAAAGTGAGGGATAGAGAATAGGGGGGAGTGAAGAAAGAGAGAAGGAGAGGAGAGAGTGGAGGAGAAAGAGGAGGAGAAAGAGAGGAGGAGAGAGATGGAGTTGAAGGAAAAGATAGGGAGGGAAGAAGAAAGAAATATATAGAGAGAAAGGTGGAGAGAGAGAAGGGGAGTGACAAGGGAGAGATGGAGAGAGTGTGTATGTTTGGCGGTGAGATAGAAAGAAAAAGAAGGAGAGATGGAGAGAAGGGTGGGAGAGAATGAGAGAGGGGGGGGGATAGTGACAGGGCTAGAGGATGATGTGAGAGAGAGAGAGAGAGGCAGGGGGGAGAGAGAGAGAGAGATGAGTAGGAGAGATAGAGCGAGGTGGGAAAGAAAGGGAGATAGATGGAGTTGGAGGGGGAGAGAGAGGGAGGTAATAAGAAAGACAAAGAGATAAAGGTGGAGAGAGATAGAGATAGAGAGTAGAGTAGGGGGGAAGAGAGATATAAGGGGAGATAGAGTGAAAGAATCACGCGAGAGAGAGAGAGAGAGAGAAGGGGAATGTAGAACCCTCCTCTCACATTTACCTAAGTTAATCAGTTTGCTAGGCTAAACATGTGATGAAAGGCCACTATGATCTGATTCAACTCTCTATGTATAGTTAAGGATGTGGAATGGGAAAATAAAACCAAACTGACCTTCCATGCATGCTACTAAACCTCCAAGAGCCAACCAACCTTTCTAGGTGACCAACCCCTGAGGAAACTTAACATTTTGCTGACCTAGAGCCTTAGTCTTTCCCATGACATGGGCATGCATGCAGTTGGGACCCTCTAATCACTCTCACAACAAGGGCATGCAAGAAATTGGGATCTTTTTCAACTAGTTCTATGCCTGCGACCAGAGTTTCTATGCCTTTTTTTAGGGCCAGGACTAAGGCAAATGTTTAGAACTTTGTGGAACTTCCAGATATGAAAATTAACATTGAAAAAATGATATTAATGCAAATACTTGAATTAGACTTGATTGGACCCTTACTAGTCGTGATGAGAATTCTGTCAAACATGTCACAAATATGCATTTTATAGGTCATAACAATAGATCTAAGCATAGGGATCTCATACTTATATGAGAATAACTAAGAAGAATTGATGGCTTATCACATTAACTGCATTATCATCAATTAGGTCATATATTCATTGTTCATTCATTTACAAATCAAAACATGATGAGATCCATACATCATCATTGTCATAAAACATACTCATAACCAACATATAAAAACATAAATCATAGGGATACAACAACCATAAAATCCACATATAAACCAATACATTTACACATGAAATGCCAAGGGGAAGGAATTCTTATTAATGAATGCATAAGCCAACCAGGTATGGGACTTCCATGAACCATTCTACCATAGATTGGCTAAACTAAATCTTTCTTTTAGCCACTCACCCCTATGCCATATTCAAATCATGAATGTGGGACTCGTAACCAAAATCAACCAGGGCTTCTCGATGCTACACCACCTAACCCTCATTATTAGAACCACGATTTACCATAGTCCCCACAGGATCACTAGGCGCTAAACAAGCATGGATGCCACAAGATTTCTCCACCTACACCGTGAGGAATTTCCTGTCTCATACTCTCTAGGCTTTATTGTACATCCCCCCAAAGAATGGTTGAGGATCCATAGGCCTAATCAAGCTCCACCCTCCAGGATTTATCATATATCTTTCCATTCACCGACCAAGGATTCCTAAGCTTGGTTGAGGGCACCCACCTCTAGGCTTTATGTATATCCCACTATTCACTAATTAAGGATTCCTAGGCCCACAAGGGTAACACAAAATTTGGCATTACTCCAACCCACATTCCAGTTCAGGGGTTAGTAGGCTAAGGATTTACGACAATCTAGGGTCTGATTCAGGGATCACTAGGCCTTGTTTTATTTCTTTCAGAGACCACCTCACTTAGTTTCGATTCCATCCAATAATCCAGCTCAACCAAAACATGAGAACCCGTCACACCATGGTTATACAGAAATGGAAATGCAAGGTTGAAGAAAACTATCACACCTGGAAAAACCCATGCCAGTAACAACAAAAGGAACAAATACAGACATGCATGTACCATGCATGCCAAATATAGAAAGGAAATCACACATGCAAATTGATACTTACAAATAATCCCATTTTAGGTCCTTGATCCTGCTCTTCCTTGCTTGATCTTTACTTTCCTTTCCCTTCTTTTCTTTTCTTAATCCAATGCTGAAGTGCTCCAAGAAAACTCCAAGTGTCCAAGAGTATGAGAGAGAGAATAGAGAGAGAGCTACAAAACTGAACTAATAAAAGGTAAAATTGACAAAAGGTACCAACTGATCCTCAGAAGCCTTTTTATTAATGAGGCCTCTATTTTATACATTTTCCATTATTTTCCTTCATTTTCTTCCTCACATACAACTTGTGACCTTTCACCTTCCTTTTCTCCTAATTTCCATTATTTTCATAAACAAAATGCCAATTAATGCCTCATGCCTTTCCACAGGCTTTGCCATTGCCTTTGCTAATTTCCTTAGGCATAATAAATCAAATGAACACCCACACCAGGATGTTTTTCCCAACACTTAGCTTGGAATAAGTGTCCCATAACAATGGTTATTATTTTTCCTTTATTAACTTTCATTACATGGAATTTTCACCAGGGTTGTTACAAAACCCTCCCCCTTGGGGGAACACCATCCTCTATGTTCAATGACACTTTAGATCAAGAGGATATATTTGGAAGTGTTGTACATCAACATTGTAAGTGGGCTGAGCTACTTCATTGTGTGGGTTCAAAAATGGTGGTACAGTTAGTTGAGCAGGAGTGGATATTTGAGAGGGATGTGGTTCGGGTTGTGGTTTTGGTGTTGGTGGATGGTATGGTTTACATGGATTTCAGTATGAAGGATATTGAAGAAAATATTGACAATATTGTGGATGGCTCCCATGAGTTCCTTGCTAACCTTGTTTTCAAGATTGATTTTGGGGATGAGATGGCCAAGGTGCCCAAAGAAAGGATGTGTTCCAATTACTTTGAGATGGATGTGCATAAGCTTGAAATTGTGAATTAAGGTCTTGCATCATACTAGGTTGACTAGGCTACCATGGTCGTCTTGGAGTTACATAACATTGTTGCTTTGATGATTGACTTGCTCCATTGTCCTCTTGGTAAACTTCATTCAACCTTGGTAATGATAGGAAATATTTAACATCATGTATTTTGCATGGAAAACACAAATATCAACATCTTGTTTTCTCATTTTTTATTCTTAACATTTCTACTTGTTCACTTAGATTGCTAAGAATTTATTTTTTAAAGTTATCAAGCAAATTTCCAAGTTTAGTTTGACTTAATGATCTTGATGTTGATTGACTTACTCTTTCCCTTCCTCTTGATATGTGTTTACATGTTTCACAAATTTCTTCAAATGATAATTGGTATGCATCACCTTTACTCATGAGATCAAGGAGATCAATCCATTCATCCCTAATTGTTCTAAGTAAGAGGGTTTTTAGTGTGTTAAATCCTAAATGATGTAATTTTTCCCTCTTAACATTGTACATGAACCTCTATATTAGATCATCGAGGCTCTCATCTTCTCTTTGATTCATTCTAAATATTTCTTCCTTAAGATCACGATCTTTATATTTTCCTAGAAATATATTTTTCATCTCACTCCATGATCTTATTGAATTAGTCCCTAAACTCATGAACCATTTAAGTGCTCTATCCTTCAATGTTGTCAAAAACAATCTCATTTTTTGAGTGTTTAGTAAGTAATCATAAGATCTACAAAGGATTTCAAATTCAAAGAGAAAGGCTTCCAGATCCTTTGACATTAGACCATGAAATTTTGGAAGAAAAGATAGAGGGATGTTCTTCATGTGCACACTACCATCAGTATCTTGAATGGGAAATCTGAGAGGATCTTCCTCATTGTCATCATCTCCATCCATTTCTTCTACATTATTTTCCACCTCTTCTTCTTCTACTTGCAAAAGTGGATGGTGATGTGGCTCTTACTGCACCACGTGATCAAATGGGGGGTGGGTTGGTGTTGGAGATTTTTTTTTGTTTTTATGATTGAAACACTAATACTATGCACTTTTCCATTTTTGAAATGAGATATGCCTAATAATTTTTTTTTTTCAAAAAGGTAAAAATAAATGAATTAACTAGGGAAGAAAACAATGCATACTTTGACTCCTCCCTAACAATGACACCAAAAGTGATGAGCCTCAGTATTGCAACAAGAACGTTGCAATTCCCAAGGCTACTAACTTTAATTATCAACCCAGGGTTCATACAAAATTAAGAGGTATCGACACTATATGTGAAGCATACAATGTGTCCTTCCTTTGATGTCATGATGTAATGTGGTGCATGTATTGAACTCAAATCCTAAACTAATTACAGAAAATGAAATGCTCAAAATGGAAACCTTAACCTATTGCAAGAAAGAAAGTACAAGTAAAGAAATGTATTCTAATTGCATAAATATCATGAACTAAATGTAAACCATTACATTTAAAAGAGTTTATATCCATTAATAGAGTTTATTAGAGGTGGAAATCAAGAAAATCATCATTGTATTATCTAATCCATAAATCTGTCCACTAAACCAAATGGATGAAATGTTTTGCATGGGAAAAGAGGAAAATTATAAGAGGTGTTTATCTTCCCTAATAATTTATTTAAATACTAGGGGTCATTATTCAACCCTAAGGGACCAAAACCAATCTTTTTTAGCAAATCTGGGCAAGTATATACACGCTAGAAGAGTACTATAGGAAACTACAAGATGTTACAGATTTACTACATGAAGTTATAATTCATCGAATGACCAATCAAATAAAATCAAAATTGGATGGTAGAATTTTTTATTATTTAATAGGATGTCTTAGGTCTCCATTCCAAGTGGAATCACTCAAAAATACCTTTGTTAACCCATACTAAAAAATGGCAGAAAATTACTACTCTGAAATCTAGAAATTCAAGAATTAGTGAGTTAGTAAATCTATCAAATGCCTAACTTAATCAAGTGAAAATTAGATGGGCTAATTTTTTTATTAACTAGAATTTTGTTTTGACCTAATGCAAGTGGAACCAACTCGATTGAAGCTCATTATCATGCTCTAAAAAATAACATATATTTACTTCTATTTACCACAAAGGAGTTCCAGAAATCTAGATTTGGGAATAAGAAAACTAATTCAAGTAGCAAAATGATTACTATGGCCTTCAAAATATTTTACAAGGATGAAATTATTATTGTGATCCTACAAAAGAAATTAAATCAACCATTTGACCCAATCCCACAACAAGAAATCATTAATACTAAATGCAGAAATAGAGAGAAACAAGAACAAGAGATGCATGTGAATAAGAAGTGAAAAGAAGAAAAGAAAATGATACAAAAGGGCGCTGAAGTTCCTAGGATGGCCAATCCCAAGGAAAATTAGAGACCTATGGAGGATACCAAGACTTAGAATTTGAACATGGAACCAATCTTCATTATTTTCATCAATACAATTACATCCCTGCAAGAAATGACAATGGAGCCGTAAAAATACGAGTTCTCTCCACAAGAAGAATAATACAAATATACCCCCTAGAGGAAAATTTGACTTGGTACTTATAAAAAATGATTAGGAATCATTCCCCATGAAAGGAGTAATATTTCCTCACCAAAATCCATTTATTAGTGGATCTGGTTCCCAATACTAGGAATCTTTATTAAATGGCAGGGAACACATTTCTAGATTTTCTCAATCATTGTAGCTCCACAATCTATGCCATAATTCCATAATATCTTGTTGATTTATTATTTAATATTGATCCTCTTGTAGTAGGGAGCAAGTCCCTAAATTATCTCTTCCTCCAAATCTTCATAATCTGCGCAATATTCTCACAATATTCCACAAAAATAAATAATATTAGGCAAAAATATGTAATTATTCATAAACCTTCCTAATGAATGTATTAAAGTTAAAAATACATTATCTAATGTAAAAAGAGAGGTTTAATGTGCTGAAGGATGATCCAATGGGCCTTAATTCATGTCTAATTTGGAGGCTCATCAGCTTCTTGAAATCCCCATCAAAAGTAGGTGGCTTATATTTCTTAAAGACATTTGGAAAGTATCCCCTATCAGTCCTCCTGTAAGGGTGATAACAATGATGATCATAGTGCCTATCAAAACCAGAACTGGAATAGTACCTTTTTCCATCACCTTTCCTGTCTAGAGTATGCAAGATCCTGTCATCTATAACTATGTCATCCATATCTGATCTCGCCCACCATGAGATCATTACCATATGCACCATTATTTTTGTCCTCCTATCCATAGCTGATCCGAAGTGGTCCCTGTCTTTGCAATTCTGACAAATTCTAAAGGATTGCTGCATTGAATTATGCTTATTTCTTCTATGTCTACATGATTATGTCATTATTTGCTTTGTAGCTCCTTATTTTAGCCTTCAAACTCCTCAATGTGTGTGCCAAGTTAGAAGAGTGACCAAAACCAAACTTCTCATCTGATCCATAGGGAGATGTAGTCTACCATATTGCTAGTCATCTTGATTTCTTTCTTACACCATGTTAGCTAAAACCAAAACATAACATAATCAACGTACCTCAATATAGTTCAGGGGAGGATATCTCATCTCCAAGATCAAGTTTATTAGCAAATACATGTATAAACATAATCATAACAACATATAAATCTCATCCTAACCATAGGCTAGTCATAAATGCATGACCATATCAACCACACCTCATGACCCCATGAATGACAACTACAACCATGTCAATGTATGCATAATCAACATATGTATGACATGTATGCATACATTATACATACAAACACTGACATGCATAACCAATGCATAACTGCACTATATTCATGATAAACAGATTAAACAACACACCATCCTCTTTCACATGGTGACACAGTGAAAGCATGACCAACACCATGCATACACAACAAGCTCATAGACCACAAGCATAAAGAACACATATGAAACCGATATGTATTCATGACCAACACACCAACCATCCAGTCCAAGGGTTGAACCATGCTCTGATACCACTTTGTAAGACCATCCTCCCACATTTACCCAAGTTAACAAGTCCTCTAGGGTAAACATGTGATGCGAGGCTACTATGATCTGATTCAACTGCCCATGTATAGTTAGGGAAGTGGACTGACAAAACAAAACCAAAATAACCTTTCATACATGCTACAAAACCTCCAGGAGCCAACCAAACCTTCCAAGTGACCAACCCCTAAGGAAACTTAACATTTTACTGACCTAGAGCCTCAGTCTCTCCCACGGCATGGGCATGCATGCAAATGGAACCCTATCGTTTCTCTCATAGCAAGGGCATGTAAGAGACTGTGGTATTTTTCAGTTAGTTATAAGCCTATGACCCCTAATTCTATGCCACTATTTCAGGGCCAGGACTCAAGCCATTATCCAGAACTCCATGGAATATCCAGAAATGAAAAATAACATTGAAATAATGATACTAATGCAAATACTTGAACAAGACTTGACTGGACCCTTACTAGCCATGATAGGCATTCTATCAAACATGTCACAAATATGCATTCTATAGGCCATAACAACAAATCTAAGCATAGGGATCTCATACTTATCTAAGAATCACTAAAAAGAATCGATTCCTTATCACATTAGTTGCATTATCATTTATTAGGTTATATATTCATTGCTCGTTCATTTAAAAATCAAAACATGATGAGAGCCATACATCATCACTGTCATAAAACATGGTCATAACTAAGATATAAACAACATAAATCATAAGGATACAACAACCATAAAATCCACATATAAACCAGTACATTTAGAAATGAAATACCGAGAAGGAACTCTTATTAATTAATGCACAAGCCAACCATGTATGGGACTTCCATGAACTACCCGACCATAGATTAGCTGAACCAAATCTTTCTTTCAGCCAATCACCCCCATTCCATATTCTAAGCATGAATGTGGGAGTCATAACCAAAATTAACCAGGGTTGGTTGAGGCTACACCACCTCACCCTGATATATAGAACTAGGCCTTACGACAATCCCCATTGAAACATTAGGCCTTAAACAAACATGGATACCACTATATTTCTCCACCTATCCCGTGAGGAATTTTCCTGTGTCCTACTCTCTAGGGTTTATCGTACATCCCACCATAGAATGGTAGAGGATACTTAGGCTTAATTAATACTCCACCCTCCATGCTTTATTGTATATCCTTCCATTCACTGACCAATGATTCCTAGGCCTGGTCGAGGGCACCCACATCTAGGCTTTACCATATATCCCACCATTCGCCAGTAAGGATACCTAGGCCCACTGAGGTAATAGCAAATATAGCTGTACTGCAACCCTCAGTCTAGTTCAGGGGTTAGTAGGCTAAGGATTTACCACAATCGAAAGTCTAATTCAGGGATCACTAGGCCATGTGCTCTTTCTTTCAAAGACCACCTCACTCAGTTTTGAATGCATCCGGTAATCCAGCTCAACCAAAACATTATAACCCATCACACCATGGCTATCTGAAAATGGTCAGGTAAGGTAAGGTTGAAGAACACCATCACACCTAGAAAAACCCATGCCAATGATAATAAGAGGACCAAATACACACATGCATGTACCATGCATGCCAAATGTAGTAAGTAAAACACACAAGCAAATCAATACCTGCAAATAATCTCATTGTAGCTGCTTGATCCTTCTCTTTCTTGTTTGATCCTCACTTTCCTTTGTCTCACTTTCCAAGAGTGTGAGAGAGAGAATAGAGAGAGAGCTCGAAAACTGAACTAACAAAAGGTAATACTGACAAAAGCTACCAACTGAT